>VNJU01004241.1:0-10095 GCA_008042675.1 Drosophila seguyi
CACGCATGCCTGTAAGATGGGCCTACCCTACAACCCACACTGCAGAAGCTGTAATTAACCGGACGGGCAGGGGACACCGGAGCATCTACTGTGCCACTGCACGGCACTCAACCAGATAAGAGCGCGTCACTTCGGACATACCAATTTGGGTCAGTGGAAGTGGGAGGGCAGACAGTGAATCCCATCCTGGCTGACCTGAATGACACGGACTGGTACTGAAGGGAAGCGCTGACTACGACCAAAACAACGGTGTGGTCCAAAACGGAGATAAGCTCTAATTGGAGGTTACTTAGCCTAGAGTAACCTCACCACATACACCTACCTACCTTTTTATTGCGTTTGGGAGCTTTTGAAAAATCGAAAATTGAAAAAATATCTCGGCTCACAGATATTGTGAAATATGTCAGAAGTTTCACTTTAAGCTCGGTACTGTGACGAGATAAATTTGCTTAAAGCTGTCAAACTCCTTATAAAAAAACGGAGCGAAAAGAAGAAGAAGAGCAATTTTCTGAAAGCTAGCTTTCGGGGGTACTGGGATGAGATAAATATTGCGAGCGAAACGGGTAAAAGCGTTGCCATATTAAGAAACAAATCAGCTGTGATTTCGAAGCGAAATAAATGAATTTAATTATTTTGAAAGCTGGAGTTGGCTAAAATTTAACAGTTTTCTTCTCGTGAGGAAAAAGTAGCTTTAATCATATCAGTTGAGCCAAAGCCCGTGACATGGGATATAACTAACAAGGGGGATTTTAATACAATAATTGTTAATAGTGCCTGGGAGGCCATTGGCAAGGAGTTGCAAATCTTCCATTTATGTTCCTTCTACGCAAGAAATCAGTTATTGGGCGTCGACGACCGTGGCGCCTTTGGTTATTAGCCTTCAGCTCCATAGCGGCATAGTACATCAGCACTATTCCCACATCTAAACCGCTTGAATTCATTTTAATATTTGATTTTATTAAGTTTGTTTACATAAAACAGCTGTGCAGCTGTGAAACCTTATACGCGTTTTCCGGCTTTTCCTTAAACTATTTGGTCACACTGGTTTTCGAGCAAAATATATAGCAATTTCGCTCGGAACTTTTTGAAAGCCAATTTATCTTATCACAGTACCCACCTTAAGACTGTATTTGCTCTTTTAATTCTTGGATTCGACTTTTCTATATTATTTATAATCTTTTAATCTCCACAGCAGTGGTTTTGAATATTTCTTCTCACGAATAGTTAGCAAATTAGAAAAATTAGAAAAGAAATAATATAATACAGAATAGTTAATAAAATAATAATAGAAAAAAATTATGAATTATGAGGAAAGCACGATGAGGTTTAATTTTTGAATAAACTGGAAGTGCGCGAGCCATTTCTGGAACACTCTCTGTCACCTATCTTCTCCCAACCCCATCTACCGAACTAATTTTGATTTGCAATCCTCTGCTCTGTATGTTACAGCTCACAACGCGTCGGACAGCGCACCACCCGGAGAAGAAGATCTCCGCCCCACCGCCCCAGCAAAGCAGCACTTATGTCCTCATCACCCCCTTTCCCTACGGACTGCGGCGTGGGACAACTTAGGGCATATTTCTAAAACATACCTCGATACCAAATATGTAAGTGGAGTGATTAATACAGCTTTAATTAAATTATTTACCCAAAACATATACAATTTTAATTAATGGTAAATGGCAATGGTAAATGTGACATAGAAATGAAAGCAAGTTACAGGTACAAGATATATGTTTTAAGAAGATATATGTTTTACCATGATGATAATTCAGGATTTCTAGTGGCGGGTTTTAGTCAGAAGTTTGCAAAGCAGTGAGGAAGATGCTTTATTTTTTATTGTTTTAGAATATCGGATATCATTTGTCGTCACTTAATCTAAGCTGATTCGCCGATATAGGGTTTCATTCCGTTTTTCACCTAAATTGTATGCTATTTAGAATTCTCTTGCATCCCCTCCATTTGACATGTAAGTTTAAGCAATTTGGTTGAAATTAATTTTGTATGAAAGTGTCCGTTTCCTTCAAAGGCCTTCAAAAAAAGAAATCGAATTTACGCAGGTTGTGCGGATTTTTGCACAATTTCCTTTTTTTGAATTAATGTCATTACGAAATACACTTCGAAGGACACCTACACAACAATATACATTATTTGTAAGTCAATGTAAAGTATACTTTGTTTTTCAAAATGACCTTTGGAAAAATTTACGAAACTCGCAAAACATTAGTAAGATATGTCCAAGTCAAAACCAGCATGATTGCTGTCCAAAATAATTGTGTTTCAATTTTAAGTTTTGCACTTTCAAAGTAACCAACAACAAAGTTCTTTTTTTTAGCTGGTCAGCGGACGATCATTCGTATCCGTCGTCCGGTTGACTTAGCTCTTATACAACTCAAACTACTTTATTTATAACATTTCCAGTGGAAACCCCTATTCGGGAAAATGTATATATTTTTGTTAATTTTGCTTATTAATTGACCGTCTACGTCTTCTCTTGAATTTTTACTTATTGTATTTGTCAAAATTGACATTTGCATACCACTTATAAAGGCCTCGGGTTAGTTCAATAACTATTTATTTCCCACTCTCCTGTTGGGGCGAGAGTTAATGTTTTTATAAGGCTTACAAAACGAGACTTGCGCCTCTGACAAACCTTTTCTTTGATAAGTGTTTTCTTTTTTCATTTGTGTTTTGGTTCGTTGTGTTTTAGTCCGCGGATCGCCGGAGTTCCGGTATGGGAGCTTGTGTTCTTCATTGAATCAGTTTTCAAGACGAACTCCTTAAAAACTAACAAAGGAAAAGCTTCATAGCGGCCCCTGCTAAGGTGCAAGCGATTTGACCGGTGCTTATGAACGGACGATCGGTCCGGTTAACTTAGTTCACTACTCCCTCTTCAAGATCGAGGACGCCCTCGGCCGACCCTATTCGGGCAATAACTTCCTTCAACTGGGCTGTGGATCTTTTTGCCCTTGTGACTCGCT
Source organism: Drosophila seguyi (assembly GCA_008042675.1). Taxonomy (NCBI): domain Eukaryota; kingdom Metazoa; phylum Arthropoda; class Insecta; order Diptera; family Drosophilidae; genus Drosophila; species Drosophila seguyi. The sequence continues at coordinate 2,982 of VNJU01004241.1, forward strand.
GGTAGGCCGACACAGATAAGAGCGCAGAAAATTGCTCCTGAAATTAGCGCTATCTGACTTAGTCGGTACTCGACGACGTTTTTCTCGATTTTCCTGATTTGCTCAAAATTCTTTTCACTCAGGCGGTGAAGATATGGGAGGCTCGGGATCTCGTGTTTTATCGAGATATTCAGGACAGGAGAGTTAGCTACTACAGGGCCCGTTTCGAGACCATGTTGTGATTTTTGAAGACAGTCTCATTGACCACTCTCAATAAATGTTATTAAGTGCGTGCCTCTAATGTGGATGTTTGTTCCATTATCCACGCGCACGAGTGCTGGTCTATCATTGATGATAATTATGCCTTCGTCGACGTAGGTGATGCAGGTCGCTCTGCTGTGTATCGCAATCCGCCACGACTTCAGCGTGGAGTTCTTGGGCGCACGAGTTCTTGGCATAACGTCGCCCCGTGTGATATAAAGCAGCTCTTCACGGTGCGGACTTCTCCGTTGCACTCCGCCACATTATCCTCTAACCTCAACACCGTATCATGGTGTGCCACTGGAAGGACGGTGATCTTACTACAAGCGATTATGATCTTGGGGAATTTTATTATGAGCAAGCATGTTTTCGGTTTCATCAACCACTCGCCTATACTCAGAGAGGTTAGCCGAGTGTCTAACGTAGGCAAATTCCTCCCATCCTAAGACTTTACCGTCAATGACGGGAATTTAGTTTGCTTAAGAGTAGTCTGTAATATGGGCCGATGTCACGGCCAGAAGACAAAGTAGAAGCGATGGGAACGACCTGTAATTATTTGTGATTAATTAATATATGTTCAGAATGGAGCTGCCCACCACCAGTAAAAGTGAAAAGGTGTAAAATATTATGCCAAGTGGCTACGAATAATAAATGCTATGCCAATTGGCTATAGGTAATAGGAAGTAATGAAAACTTGTGCCAAGTGGCTATAAACAATAAAAATAAATAACTGAAAACTTATGCCAAGCGGCTATAAATGAAAAAAGTAAAGAAAAAATACTCGAAGGGAACCGCAACTGGGCTGTTCTCGGACTTTGTCGCCGCCTTGGAACACTCAGTTCCGCCGAGAAGCGTTTTCTCGGTTCCTTGTCAAATTTTGGGCGCTTTTGATCTTTTTCTGGACGTCACTTTGTGGATCGTCTGGATCTGCCAGCATTACCTTTGCCGGTTTTTTGTTAATGACAGAGTGGATAGACTTGTTATATCTGGCTGTGGCCAGCAAGATCAACTCCACCGTGCCACTTATGCCTTTGTCGATTTTTGGGCATCTAGCCAGCTCAACCAATGTGATGTGGAATCGTTCCACCTGTCCTTTGGAGACGCTATGGAGGGGCGGTGCATTCGAGATGCTGACGCCGAAATGGTTTTCCAGCATAGCCACTATTACTTGCGATTTCAACGATGGTTCATTGTCGCAGTAGATGGCTTTGGCTTTGGGGAAAATATTCATGAATCGGCTGTACCATAGCGAATTTAGAAAACTTGTCAACGCTGGAGAGAACGAATTTTTTATCCGTTGAGAAGATATCAATGTGTAATATTTCCTACATGGGTCGGGATTGGTGTTTTACCGAGCTCCTGTTTCTTTGGATGTCTGTCGTACTTTGCTCTGGCGCAAGTTTTACAATTGGCTGCTATTTCGCTTGCCAATTTGGTAATTTTCGGGAAGTAGTACTCGGAGAGTACCTGCTTCACGATTTCTTGTGCCGACCTGTGAGCTCTGTTGTGCTCAGCGGTGAGGATTTCTTTTCTCTCCTGAACCGCGAAAATGTCGGTGACCCTATTTTTGCAGTACCAGAATTTTGTGGTCGGAAATTGTCGAACCACTTCATTCTGGATTTGTGCCAGCGTGTGGAGATCACAGTGGAAGGCATTCACACCATTAGGGATAATGGTGTTGGAAAGTTCCTCTAACAAAGTTTGTTTGCAAGAGAAATTTATCGAGTGACGCTTCTTATTCCCAAATAATATAAAAGTGCGTTTCCAAGGGGAGCGCGCCTCTTCTAAAATTATTTGGTTCTGGAAGCAATTTACGGGTTTGTCCGTTTACTCGATAGTGTGGGTGAGCGAAAGTTCGCTGTGAACCGTGGCCGCGCACGACTGTGGTTCTTGATCTCCAACAACGTTGAGCTGATGTCTGGAGAGTGCATCCGCAACGAGGTTACTTTTTCCGGGCTTGTAAAACATTCGAGCGCCGGACTCGTCGATGCGTGCTTTCCACCTCTTAATCTTGACGTTCGGATTGGATTCCAATACCGCAAACGTCAAGGGTTGGTGGTCGGTAAATATGTTTATTTTTTTAACCGCATATAGGTAGTGCCGCAACTTGGCTAGTGCCTAGACTATGGCTAACAGCCCCCTTTCGTTGGTAGCATAGTTAACCTCTCTGTCGCTCAATGTCCTGGAGATCATTGTAATCGGACGTCCCTCTTGGAAGAGCACTGCACCAATGCCGTAAGCCGAAGCATCTGTCGTTGGATCAAACGCTTTTTTGTAGTCAGGGTATCTGAGGATGACGTTCTCAGATGCCAGGATATTACGTAGTTTCTCGAAGGCACGTTGTTGCGCTTCGGAAAATTGTGCCTGGATACTCCTGGACCTGTGTCGCCTAACACTCCCACTTTCTGAAATGGGCCTCGCTATTGATGCGAAATCTTTGATAAAGCATCGATAATAGCTGGCCAAGCCCAGGAATGACCTGACCTCAAATACGTTTTTGGGCTCTAAAAATTCTTGTATGGCCTTGACCTTTCCTGTGTCAGTCGCAGCACCATTGTTGGTAACGATGAACCCTTGGCATCATATAGGCTCTTTAGAACCCAATCTACGCGCTTAACATGGGAATTGTCATCTTCTGAAAAGATGATTACATCATCGACGTAAACGTAGCACAACTTTCCGATCCGCTCTCACAGAAATCTCAATTGTTCTCTGGAAGATGCTTGCAGCATTCCTGAATCTGAATGACAGTTTTCGAAATTCATACTTCCCTCCGTTCACTGAGAATGACGCCTTCTCACGGTCGCGTTCAGCGAGCGTGATTTGGTGATAGCCAGACTTCAGATCGAGTGTCGTGTAGTACTTTGCCTTTTCGCAGTTATCCATTATCTGTCCGGTACCGTCCATTCGTTGAGTTTTCGGAAGTCCAGTACCAAACGTATTTTTCAATTGTCCGATTCGTCGGTGCTCTTTTTGTCGACGACCCATATTGGGTTATTGTAGAGGGACCTCGACTTTTGGATTATGCCATTTTTAAGCAATTCCTGAATTTCGCCGTTGACCCCATGGGATATGGGTACAATTTGGCATAAATGGGCTCCTCGTCAAACGTCAGGATGGTGGCTACCACCGACGTATTGTAAGGAAGAGCCTCATTAGGATCCTATTCCCGAGCATTTTTAAAAAAGACCCCTTAATTAGGGGCGGTGCGTCCGGGCAATCTACGTTGGTAAAATTGACATCGGGGCAAGTGTGAAAGTCAATTTGCTCTACCTCGGAGCCTCATTTGAGCTGACCGGAAGCTAGGCAAAGCGACGCGCCGGCCTGCTTTAACAGGTCTAGGCCAACGATCGCTACGAAGGTGGTTAAATCTGGTAGCATAAAAAAGGTAGCAACTGGGGGCTCTACCGGACGGACGCTTTTCAACCCCTTAAACGGTCGGATTTCAAGCAGGAGTTTCATGTCGATCCCTGCTACTCTTCGTTTGATGACGGGAAATATGGATTTTCCCCAAAAATATTAATAGCATCCGAATCATACTCTAGGATGACATCATCTTCGACCCTTCCCGCTGCACTGGATGCTGCGGGTGTTAGCAACGTTAAAGTAAAGGGTTTGCGGGAAACGGGTCTTCGCTAAGACAAACAAATATATAAAAGCCACAAAAAAAATCGCAACAGCAAAGACAAAGAGATATATAAAAGCCAAAAAGTTGCCAGAGCAATGCAAATTAAAATTCTTAGTCGGAGTTCATTAAAAAAAAATTATTTTTTATTTCCGTCTTATTTATAACAGTGTTTTTTTGTGTTACGATACTATAAGTTTTTTGAATCGGTTAACCGATCGGTTTTTATCTCCAGAATCGACTGACAACTTGAGTTTAAATCTCCTCCTCGAAACCTTTATTTAAACAGTTGAAGTGAAACTTCGAGAACAAAGGCAAGTCAATCGTTGAGATTGAATTTCGAAAAATTATTATTAATTGGATAAGAGCCCCTGAATCATGAGTTGGATAACTTGCACACATAATTGCAACGATTATTGATAAAAATATGTTTGTAAGATTCGAATCCATACTTTTAATTCTAGTTTCTTATTTTCGATATTGGCAGTAGAGTCCACTGCTTTTACATCTAAACCCACTTTTTTTGCTCGGCTTTCCTTTTTATTATTTACTAATATGCCATTTATGAATGGTTTTTTACTATTTTCTTTACTTATTGAGTTTGGTATCAATCAAAAATTAATTAACTATTTCACCCCTGGGTGAATGTACAAAGTCCTACCTATTATTTTGTATAGATTTACGGGCCATACTACTCATCGGGCAGAAAAAGTTCCGCTCAATGTCACAATATTTTGTGTAAAACTAGTGTGCAGCGCAGTGCATCGATGTTGGTGTGCCACGCAGGGCAACAAAAAAATTGAACCTGGCTGTGCGCTCTTGGAAGCGCTGTCGGATCACTCTCCTTGGCCCCGCTTGACGCGCAGGGCGGTGCCGGTGCTGGCTGCACAGGCTGACCTCTCCTGATGATCCTCCTGTGTCAGCTGGATGTCGCTGACACTCCCTCGAAGGCGCGGGTGCCTCCCGCACTCGTCATCTGCTGCTGCTGTCCTGGGCCTATGGGCTCAGGCGGCGCCGGTGCTGGTCTTGTCACGGTCGCCATGTAATCATATGAGTCGAACCGCTATGCAATAAATTGTTGTACACCAAAGTGATCGGAGCAACACAGGTCGCCGCAAACGTTCCTTATGTTTTGATTCAATATTCTCTTACACATTCAATTCTAACCAAATAAGTAGCAGCTGCAGCGGGTACTCATGTACCTATATAGTAAAATGTTTATTAATTGAGTCGAGTAAATGTCTCGTCCGGTGGACTAAAGACAACGCTAAGGGTCGATTAAACAAAAGGACAAGCAAGTAGTAGTTGAAAAGGTTCTATATTGATTAACTCTCAGCTTAAGACTGATTCTTGTGACAAAAAATATTTCTTATGAGGTCCTTTGCATGGTTTTATATAAAATAACAAATGAGTGTGTCTGCAGCGAGAACGGCATCGCTTACTCTGGATGTGATTGTTTATAAATTTGGATTTCGTTGGATCTGATAGTCAGCAGATTCCATGTACTGGCTATGTGAATATGCCACTATATATGCTGATTTCCTGAGGTGGCTTATGTCACTGGTAAATTTTTGTGCAGATTTACCTTTCTGCATCGTCTTAGCCATCTTAGCCTTGACTACATCGGACGATTCACCGACAATATTGGCCTCGTCTTCTCTTGATGAGTTATGTCGATTAGGTTGGGAAGATGACCGTCTTCCTTTTAACTACTGGCCTAGAGACTCAGATAGTTGGGGTCAGTTATAAAAAATAAAGACGAAGGCCGAAGTAGGTTTTCAAGCTTGTGCTCTTATTTGATATTCAAAACGAACTGAACTTACAGGCTAACATATGAAAGATTCATAGCGGCCTCTGCCAATGTGCAGAGCTTTTGCCGGCTATGTAAGTTATTAAGTGGAGTGGGAGGTTGGCAATAATATATCCCTCGCCGTTGTCTCCCAGTGTAGGTAGCCGGTTGGCTGTTGCTGGTTGTCCAGTGGGGGGCCGGTTGGCCGTCCTGTTTCTATGATGAAATAGGATGATTACGTTGGAAGGAGACTGTCCTTCAATACCGCTGGCCTAGAGACTCAGCCGGTATATTTTGTAATAAAAAGGTTTAACGCCTAAGTGCCGGAGTTTCGTTATATGAGCTTGTGCTCTTTATTAATTGAATATAAAATCAGAACTGAACTTAAGAACTAACAAAAGCTCATGCATGACCGGATGCCCGTGGCAGACCGCTGACCATGCACATTTTGCAGAAGTCATACGATCGCTGCTAGCCAAGGGGACAAAGCCACGGCCCATAAGGGCGCAATATGTTGGCTCAGCTCTCGGGCCAATTAGGGTGGACCCAATTTGGGGTGGACCATACATGAGTGGAGTAATAATTATAGTATTAAATGCTTAATATTAATAAATTATGGGTAATAAAATGATTAATATTAATAGGGGGAATAAAAATAGGCCTGCTGATGCTAACCTGGAAGTTCGTTGTTAACTACTCCCCCCTTAAATTGGACGCCGTCCTCGGTGACAGCCAATTCGTCAATGGATTTTTGCAACTGGGATGCCTCCCGTTTGCGCCTGCAGTGTTGTTGCAGCAGGACCAAGCCGCATAACGTGAAGCTAACGGACACGTCCTCTCTGAGCTCCTGCATCAGCCGCAGGTTGTGCTCGTTCATCCGCTGTAGTAGCGGCAGACTCAGTATTTGATCATGTCCGGTGATGTTGATTGATGGGGAGGCCGCGATTCCAGGGCTCTTATCCACAGCGTAATTGAGGTTCAAATACACTGAGCCGTTGATGACTGCCTTCCGTTCGAAGGTAATAAGGTGGGTCCCTATTACGGTTGTTGTAGGCCCGTCATCGATAGTAATCCTCGTAAATTTCTCGTTGACGATTATTACTCCATCGTCCACGATTGTAAGGGGCTCTAGATTGCTGGGCTGCGTCCGGCATGTAAATTAAGTAGGTCCTATTATCCAGTGTTCTCCTTTATGGATGATCCCGGTAGGTTCCTCAAAGATGGATGATCCCGGTAGGTTCCTCAAAGATGGATGATCCCCTGGTCCTGGTGTTACCCAGGCGGAATGTCCTCTTAGGTTGATTATGGTGGAGGGCGTGACTTTGCCCCCTTTGCTGCCACTGGCCTTCGGGCTCAGCGTGTAAAGATTATATCAAATGAAATATATTTATCGGCTGGTAGCCGGAGTCGCAACGTCTTTATTTATAAAGGTCTTGCTTAGAACTGAATACAAAGAATAT
>VNJU01004254.1:0-88705 GCA_008042675.1 Drosophila seguyi
GGCAACTGAAAACGGCAGCAGAAGCAACAGCAGATGCCTGACATCGCAGCGCCTAGGCCAAGACCGAGAGATCGCCTCTTGCCAATGTGGTTTGTGTGCGAGTTCCTTCTTGGTCGGGGCGAATTACGTATACGGGCCAAGATTGTGGTCGCCAGCAAGGCTTCCTGCAGCTTCCAAACTGAGAGATGCCGAGATGCTGGGTTGCTGGGATGCTGGAGCTGCTGTGCTGCCCCAAAGAAAACCGCAATGCTGCGATCCAGCGGGCAGAGACAATTTCCTTGGCTTACAGAAAGGCTAAGCTGGGCATGAATAACCATTTAAGTGCTTTCCCAGGCGGCGATCCTGAGAACTTGGCCGACAGGTGAGGCTTCCCACTTACCAAAAACAGAAGAGGAAGGCCCAGGAAAATGCAGGCTTAGAGGGGCCAGAGAAGGCCAAAAGAGAATGAGGGACACAGCGAGAGAGAGAAAACTGAGACCCTTCATTAACCCAACCGTCACCTCCTCGGGAATGAGCTGGGCATTCAACTCTCGGTGGAGTATCCACCCATCCGGACCCAGTTTTCACACAATATTTTCCTGCATCTTTCTGCTCTGTTTTTCAGCTTTTCCTGTTGCCGAGGTTTTCCCTCCTCTTTGCTGTCTTTTTGATCGCATTTGCGCATGCGCACAATTTTCCCGTAACAGTAGCCAGGGAGCCACAGAAGAAGACAGATAGCAGAATATATATATATGTATAAGAAAGCAAAAAGAGTTCAGTTCAAGTGCCTTTCTCCGAGGTCGAGAATGGACCAAGCTCCAGTCCCAGTCCCAGGCCCAGTTGCACTTCCCGACCAAGACCCGTACCCATGCCCAAGACCTTACCCAGACCTACTTCACAATAAAAAAGAAACGAGGAACTTTTTATGCGCATTATGAAGTGAAGAAGTCACATCCAACATCCAACTTATTATTCACAGCACGGCGTCAGAGTCATTCCACGGAGCGTTGACAAATTCCTTCGTTATGAGGAGAGGTAGAGAAAAAACCACATGCAGATCGCAGAGCTTCCAAATGGATGAGAGTTAAGGATTTTGGCCATCCTTCAAAAGCCAGGTAACTTATATGTATATGGAAAACTAAAAATATAAGTATACTTATCAGTTATTAATATTTAAACTTTACAAAGTAAATTTATAAAAGGATAATTGGGTCAGGAAATTTTAAGTCAAGGTTAATTAAAATACAAATAATAATAATTAATAGTTATGGCAATTAATCATTTATTTAGCATTTTATTAATGGGTTCAGCATGCTAGATTTTCTACCAGGAAATCACCATCAATCTTCATTAAATAAACATTATGGCTTTAATATAATTAAGTGTTCTTGAATAAGGGTTATATTCTCGTAGAATTTGCTACATTTATATACAACTTCTTATTTGTACTATATCATTTCTATACCCTTGCAGGGTACTATAATTTCAGTCAGAAGCTTGCCACGCAGTGAAAGAGTCATTTCCGACCCTATAAACCATATATATTCTTGATCAGCATCAAAAACCGAGTCGATCTGGTCATGTTTGGAGGAAAACAAAATTTTGAAATTTTTTCCAAATTTTATAAGGGGTTACATCGTCAAAATTGTCAAAAATTCGAAAAATTTTTTTGATATTTAAAATTAAAAATTTAGTATGCAGATTTGTTAACCTTATCAAAACTAACAAACAAAAGCTTTTTTTTGAATTCAGATTTATTAACTGAATTAAAACCACTACAAAAAGTAGAATTGAGTTTAATCGATTTTCAATTGCCTAATCCAACTCAACACTGATATTTTTCTCATCTTAAAATTAAAACTAATTTAAATCTTAAGCCCTAAGTCTTCTTAACTCTTACTTATATTAAAATAAAATATTTTTCCTATTCAAGGACAATGTATTCCCTGGAAGAAACTTTTCCAAAGGCCATATATAATATCTTCAAATCAAGGCCAATCCCTCCTCCAGACGTCAGTCACTCCTTGCTCCAGTTCCAAGGCACTTCAGGGCCCTGAGACCCCAACTTTCGAAACTGTACAACACCAAAGCCGAAAATAAACACAGTCAGCCAGAAATGTGAGGGAAAGGCAAACAAGAGCCCAAAACGATGAACCCCCATCCGAGGCTCGAGATTCGAGGTCCCAGATCCCAAATCGAAATCGAAAAGTAACGTGCAACGTGAAGCAATGGTGGCGAGGACGAAAGGATTGCGTCGCCTCATCACCAGATACAAACACACAGAGCCCTGTGTGACACACACAGTATCCCTTTTTTCGTGGGATCCGCGACGAGGACAGGCGACAGGCAACAGGCAACAGGCAACCGGCAACCGGCCATAAGTCCAACAGGTAGAGGCGGGCGCGACCGCAGCGGAGCAAACTGGTTTCACCAGATTCCAGCAGCGGATCCCAAGGAGCGGCGGCTCTGAGGACGCTCTGCTGTGACTCTGTGTTGACTTTGGCCCCGTGGAAGGAGGCGACTCTCCAATCGCTGGCTCTGTGAGTGGCATACGAAACCAGTTTGATCCTCTGGCCCGATGAGTTGGCGTAAAAGCAATTTTAATGTCCTGCTACCCAAGTCCATAAAGTCATGAATAATCGCCAATCGGACGTACGTACGTGCATGTAGGATGGAGGACACGAACGTTCGTCCCCTGATCCCATTCCCATTCTCAGTCCCAGTCCCTGTCCCATTCCCCTCCTGGTGATTTGTTTGCTTCCCCCCATTCCATTTCTTGACTTTTTTGTGCCTCTCGATCCTTGAGAGCGTCACGACCACGCTTTGTGTCGACTGTACTCTTGGGGTTCGAAGTGGTTTCCTTCGGGGAGAGAGCGGAGAGCTCTCTCTGTGATTGATTTGAGTGGAACAAAGGATCGTTGGCTTGATAAATGATAAATATATATACAACGAGAGGTCAGCAAGGATAAGGGGGGTTTTGTGTATACTTTGAATACGATTGTTTTAACTTTTATAACACTTCCAATGGGAAAGATACTATTGGAAAACTTTAATATTGGTAGATCTTGTCCAGAGAATAGTTTTTATAAAAATGGACAAATAGACAAGGCTAGATCGACTCGGATAGTGATATTTTATTATTATAATAAAGAATCCTATCAATCAAAGCATTAACAATTTTTAATGTAAATTATGCAAAGGAGTAAATATTTATACTCATATATTTATGTATATTTAACCCACTATTATATTATCTTTTTATTATAATTCCCCAATGTATTAAGATTTTATAGATAATCTTCTCACCTAATTTGGCCTTATACCCTTTTCTATCCTCCAAATTCAACTCGATCCCTATCAAACCCCAACCCCTCTTCCCAGAGCTCGGTGCCAACTGTACGCCTCTGGAAAGGGCAATCCCCCCCGCGAGACGGCGAGCAATGCCATGGGATCAGCGAAATTCTCTGGGCGATTCCTTGAAAAATCCTTTACAGATAAACACAAGTGCACTTCAGTTTCGAAATGCGATGACGGAGGCAGAGCCAAGGCCAGATATAGAGAGAGAGAGAAAAAGTTACCCCAGCTGAAGATCAAATATACATTTGAGTAAACAAGCGGAGCATTCCGAAGAAAAAAAGGGATACTATATACATTTATGTGGCTATATGTGTATGTACATCCCCCGATTATGACGACGACCGGCGGTGTTTACTTTTCCCCACGCAGCGCACAGACATCCAAGGCCCCCAGATTCGACAAGGAAGAGAGGGTATAACCCTCGAGAACTCCTGCGCGGATCGGATGGATCGCCTCCTTGTGCGGCGTCTCCTTGGGCGCAGAGAGAGAGCCGCATTCCGCAGCCATCAGCATCCAGCATCCAGCTGGGCGGAGATCGCAGGCAAGATCACCAGAGATCAAGTCAAGGGTGCAGCGTGCAGCGTGGAAAGTCCAAAGAAAAAGGATTGTGTTCCTCACTCGCAGCCGACGTTGGCAGAGGCAGAGGACTAGGCGATGCGCTGTGCTGCCCCAAGAGGTGACGTCAGTTCATTGAACTCCCTCTGGCTCCCAGCCCAGGCAGCTCCTCTCAAACACAAAAACACAAACAAAAGGCGGCAGAGATGGCAGATCCAGCAAAGGATAAACACTAGCTGAGAGATGGGGAGAGGGGAAATATTAAATAGATTAGCTGGAAAAATATAATTACTTATGGGGGGATGTGTGAAAAATAGATAAAAATTAAAGTTAAATTCCCAAAAACTTTTGATAAGGATCACTTTCTCTTTATAAATTGTAATATTATTTAACTGAGTAACAAATACCTTCAACTTTGTTGAAATTATACAATATTATAATTTTCACCAAGATAAAATGTATTAAAATAGAAGAACAAAACTAGATCCTACCGAAATTATTATAATTCCTTACTGAAACCTTAAACTTATTTCTATAATTATTAAAACCAGTTTTAAGTCTATTAAAGTCCGTATAAATGTAGAATTAACATCAAGTAAAATTTATTTAATTAATAGGCTTAAAGTTTGAATCTTTTTCATCTTATTAATACATAATAAATTATAACTAATTAATTAACTAATTATTCTGTAACTTTTTCCTTCTATTTTTTCCCTTAATTAGGGAATATAGTCCGTTGTTATGATCATGAAAGATACAAAACAAAAAACATACTTGGAAATCTATCGGAAAAATGTCCAAACCAACAGCTCTTTTCCACTTGGGGAGAGCCACCTCCGGTCTCTGGGATAGGACAACGACTATGCCGATCTCTGTGCCTATGTGTGCGCGCGCCAAGGAGTTTTTCCTGCTTTTCTTGTCGCATCCTACAGCCTACAGGCAGGCAGAGAAAACAGGGACCCGGGACTGGGGATCGGTTTTATTATTACAGCGGCAAAGGCAACAGCAGCAGCAGCAGCAGCAGCAGAAGCTGAAGCTGAGGCAGGAAGGAAGCCGCCTGCCTCGTCGTCGTCGCCGTCGATGGTGATGATGATGATGCGCGCCTTATAATCCTCCGCGCTGCGAGGCTGGCATTTTCCAAGTAAAAATAGAAAATAGATAAAAATGCAATTTGCTGTGTATCTGTCGGCAATTTGTGGATAGACAAAGGAACAGGAATTCGCTCCTAAGAGCATTCCTTACCTGATTTTTGCATAAAAATAGAAGAGGGAAAAAGATCGAGTTCTATTTGTGGTGCTCTCTAGTTTCCCAGCAAGAATTTCCCTTAATTCTTTCCCCTGTCGAATCAATTTATTCAAGGCAAAAGTTAAGTGATTGTCAGGGTAACATATTATTGATTTATTGCCCATGTGGGAACTTTCAATCCAGCCAGGGTCCTGGCATAAGGAGCTGCTGCCGGCAATATGCTGGTAGTGAGCAGGCGCAGAGATGAAGATTGACACGGCCATGCAGGAGCACAGAAATAGCCACCGAAGTTACCCCCAAAAGCGGGATTAGGGGAAGCACAGCCCCGCAGAAAGGACCCACATAAAGCCTTAAGTGCCTCGAAAATAGAACGCCTGCATTCGACCAGAAGGAGCGGCTACCGATCGCACCCCCGCGCACCAGGGGTTATGTCAGGGAGGACACTGGGAGAAACGAGCAGGATTAAATGGTTAATATAGGAAATTATATTTATTTTATATTTAAAAATAATTTATTGAATAAATATTTGCTAAGAGCTTGCCTATAATTACCCAATCGTTGTATGAAATATCGTTGTACTTCATCATATCATATATTTAGGTTATATAATTTTATTAGCCATTAAATCCTTAAATAAAATTATACAAATATATAAATATAATTATAATTCTGTTCAATTTCAGTCCCAAAATAACCCCTATATTTTTTCCCAGTGCCTTCTCCTATATTTTCAACCCCTGCCTGCCCTTTGTTTATGTTTGTTAACCGCTTAACAGATTTTTATCGCAGCAGCAGCGCACAAATTACTCAACACCCAACACCAAAAATCCCAAAGGCAGATCCTTTCTGGAGAGATTCCTTCAGGATCGTATTCCCCTTGAAGGAAAAAAGGGCGTTGTCCTGGGCGTGTCCTGTTTGCTATTCCTGGAACACACGCGTATCGCAGCACGCACATCTCGAGGATTAGAATTCAACCCACGCGAGCGGCGAGTGTCCTGGCAGGCAGCTTCATTAATTCCTGTGCAGCCTCATTGTCCTCTCAGAGTCTTTCTATTCATTGACTTTCAGCCTTTCTGCCTTTTTCAGTTTTCTTTCCTATCTTCGGGTTTCCTTTATCCCATCTTCATGCCTTTGTTTGCTTCGTTTTCTTTGTTATTTTCGAGTTTTCCTTCAGGTTTTCCCTTGTCGCGGGATCACTGAACTCTGCTCGGAGGATCGCCTCAACCCGATGACTGCCTGGACTGACTGTTTATAATTAGAAGAACAAATTTAGGAGCGATTTTTTGAGAGATCAGATGTCATTGGTTAATCATTTAACCATTTAATCCCTTATGGATCCCGAATTGGTTGTATATTTTTTTGTAAGGTGTGTATTTAGGCACAATTTAAGCATGTGGAATATAAGGTTTTTTTTTTTAAATGTTGGTTTCTTATCTAATAGGTAATAAATATACTTATTGACTTTTAATAGCGAAAATCTAGTTCTATAAACTTACATTAATTTTAGATTTTGTATTTGAGTAATTAATTTTACGATTTAAATACCGATTTTTACATTGCAAGCTACAAGTTGTTAATAAAGTCGGTTAAAAAATACTTTGCATAACAAATATGATATATTATGATATTTGTACTAATAATTAATATTTCTGAAGTGTTTCCTAGATTGTTTCCTCGAAAAAAAGCTATACAAGATCTTAAAATATAATGTTACATTTGCTAAATAATATTCCACTCATCAAGGAATAGGGCCCTTCCCAATTGCGTTCCCAGGCGTATCGATCCTGCGCCCTCATCGAGGACTCCCTTCACCCAAATCGGTAGCATCCGCGATCCTGCATAATTTTGACAATTCGACCGACGACAGACGCGTGTTGTCCAGTGATTACGACTACTTTCGGGTGGAGGAACTGCGTCAATTGAATCCGCTCAATTAAGGCAATCAATTCGAGCTCGGGAGGGGGGATCCTTTACCCGCAGAATTCACGGAAAGCCGAAAGTTTGGACGAGTTTTTAATTGAACGTAATTGCGGAGTGAAAAGGGGGTTGATCCTGCCCGAGAGGGTCATTTGCCTACCGAGTTTTCCCCGCCAGTTGCCGTTCTCCGCTTTCCCATGGCAACAACTGGGACCAAGAAGAAATCGAGCGTTGAACCCTTTCTTCGCCCATGCTCTCACGAGTGGAAAGAGACGTCGGGATAATGGCGGAAAGAGCGGCGAAAGGAGAGAGCGGATAATGAGGAAAATAGGAGACGCGGCAGGCGGAGGAATGGGAGTCGGGATGCACTTGGTTTTGCCACTTGGGCCCCACCACATGCACCCATTTCCATTCCCATTCACATGCACTTTTTGCTGCCTTCTCTCCTCTCGTCTCTCTCCGCGCACAACCATTTCCCCATTTTCCTATATTTCCTATATTTCCCCGGGAGTTTCCCTGCCCCACTCTGTTCCGTTCCGTTTCGAGCGACTGCTAATGGATTCTACGCGGCGCTCTTTTGCCTTCTCCTTGCTTTATCACTTGTCCACTTCACCATCGGTCCTCGCCAGCCAGGCAGCCCCACTGTACTCGGCTACACTGCGAGATATTGTTAGCCATGAAAATTAACAAAATTTCTTAGATAAATGTCTTTAAGTCTGTGATTTTTTTGAATTGGATTGAACGTATTTCTTTAAAAGTAACATATTGTTCAGTTAAATATCACATTTTGGTTGTCCCAAAAGAATTTTTTCCAGTGCACTCAACTCCTGGCATTGACTCCCATTCTGTGGCGAGGCGAATGCACTTTGCCTGCACCAAAGGTTTGTTTTTCCTCTGCATTTTCCTGCCGCTGCCGCTGCTCATTTGCCCCTTGGCCTATCGCACGTTGTGTTTTTCTCTCCTACATTTCCCTGCGGCCTGCGGGAAAACTCTACTGTCCGCTGTCCGCCTTCCCCGCTGGCATTTCCTTGTATTATTTACTTGTGATAAGCCTCTGCGGGTCTTCCGACCCTCAGACGTCCGGGAGGATTTTAAAGTCATCGCCGGACAATGTCCCAGACTTGTGCGCCGCTCCCTGGCTCCCCAGCTCGACTGATAAGAGTCCGCGAGGGCAGGCCCAGATGGTCAACGCCCCCGGAGAACCCACTGATAATGGAGCAAGTGTTCCTTTTGAGGACACTCCGTTTATCGATTCAAATATTTAACGACCCCCCGAGCCATATTTATTTATTTTCTGTTTTATGATTCCCCCATATCAGCGACCCGCCGAGCTGTGCCAGGATGTGTGAATACAGCAAATATAAACGGGCAGCACACTGAGGGAAAAAACTGGGATATCTGATTATGAAAGGGTTTTTTGACTAGAAAAAATCTATACTAGAAAAATGTCGAAGAATTCTATTTAAATATTTATTTATACATATTTTTTTGAACTTCTAGGTTTAAAAAGAAGTAAGAAAATGTAATGCTAATCCTATTTTTATTTATTTTATTTTAAAATGCAGTTCCAAATTCGCGCCAAATAATTACCTTTGAATTCCCATCTCTAAACCGCAAAAACCTTGTAAGGCTTCACTTGCCAAGTGAAAAGAAAAGCGTCCACAGTTTGGCCAGACTTTTCCGGCCAACCAGTCTCAAAACCTATACAAAATGGTCTCGGAAATACAGGAATTTTTCAAAAACAAAACCATTTTCCTAACAGGAGGCACAGGATTTTTAGGAAGAGGTATTCGAAAAATAAAAACAGCTCAACTAATTAATTTTGAATAACCACTACCTCCAGTTATTACCGAGAAACTCCTGCGAACAACGGAGGTGACAAGGATCTACGCACTGATCAGACCCAAGCGAGGACTCTCAATTAGGGAACGCCTCATGAGCTGGCAAAAGGATCCGGTAAGTGAGTCCTGAAAAGCTGGAGCCTGGTTAACTTTTCTTAAAAATTAACAAAAGGTTTTCGCGGAGCTTATGAGGCTGAAGCCAGAGGCTTTTGAAAGGATTACTCTCATTGCAGGGGATTGCCTGCACCAGGATCTGGGCATCAGTAAGTTGGACCAAAGCCTTCTGATCTCAAAGGTGCAGGTGGTTATCCATAGCGCTGCGAGTATTCGCCCTGACGAAGCCCTGCACTTGTCCCTGAAAACCAATGTGCGTGGCACCAGGAGGATGCTTGAACTGGCCAAGAAGATGATCCTCCTAGAGTCCTTTGTCCACATTTCCAGTGCCTACTCCAAGTACATGGTGTCCCCTATTGAGGAAAGATTTTATCCCGAACACTTGAGCTGCAGTTCGGATAGGATTCTCGCTGTGGGTGAGCTGCTAGGCGATGAGCTGCTGGACAAGGTAACCACAGTCCTCGTGGGTTCCTTCCCGAACACTTCTCTCTACACCAAGGCCTTAGCAGAGGATGTGATTCTGCGAGAGGCAGCTGACCTGCCACTGTGCGTCTTTCGAACTGGGATCTGTAAATCTGTGATAAAAGAGATTCTGGGTACCGAAAGTTATTAATTTCCATTTACAGTAATGTCCACCTACAAGGAGCCTGTAGTTGGCTGGGCAGGACATGTCTCCGGACCCCTGAGCCTCCTGCTGCCCATTCTAGGCGGCGTGATGCGCGTTACCCAGGCGAATCGCCGGGCTCAGATTGCCGTGGTGCCAGCGGATTTTAGCGCCAACATGATCCTAGCTTGTGCCTGGAAAACGGCTGAGAGTCCTCGAGAGCGAGAAAAACCCCCTCCCATTTACACCCTCGTTCCCAGCGAGGAAAACCCTTTGAGCTACGGCACCTTGATCGATTTCTCGCTTTCCCAACGCGATCGTATTCCCCCCACGAGGATGATGTGGTATCCTTTCCTGCTGTGCCTCTCCTTTGGCTTTTACTACCAGCTAGCCAAATTTTTCCTGCACATCCTGCCGGGTTTCGGCCTGGACACCCTGCTGCGCCTGCAGTGGCGCGATTCTGTCCTGCTGGATCTGTACGAAAGGATCCACAAGAACATCGCCGACCTGGCTCCCTTTAGCAATCGTTCCTGGCGCTTTCGCATGAACAACACTCGGGAATTATTGACAGCCATGTCTGAGCAGGATCGCCGATTGTACGACTTCGACATGGATATGCTGGACTGGCAGGACTATTTCCGGTGCGTCGTGGAGGGAATACGTCTATACATAGCCAAGGATCTGCCCACATCGGAGTCGTATGCCCAGGGTCTAAGGCTCAAGAAACGGTGGGTATTGGGAGGTTTCTATGGGATGTAGTTTGGAGATTATTATGTTTCTTCTCTTCATAGATTAAAGATTCAGCACTATGCTTCCTGCGCTTTCCTGGTCTCAGCAGTGGGTTATGTCCTGTGGAAGCTGGCCAGGATGGTTCTTGAGAGCACTACCGAGAGCTGAAGGCTGTTCTTTAAATAATAAATTAGTTTTTAATGCAAGTTTAATGAACAATATTCCACAAAATAAAGCTAAAATATTTCCAAAAATTAAATAAAATCCAATATTTAAGAGTTTTCCAGCTGTACCTTTCTCAACTTTTTCCAAGTGCAGATAAGGATTCCTGCCTGCCCGGGGACTCGACGGCGATAAGCCCCGGGGACCGTTTTGCCTCCACAGGACGCTTATCAGGAACTATTGATCCGTTTTATCAATGTGTCAGGGGCGACTGGTTATCGGCAACAGGACTCATTCCCAGCCATCCTCCCGATAAGGAGGCAGTGTATCGATTAGCACTGCTACTCTCCCTCCTCGGCTCGTCGTCACTCTTCTTTTTTTGGCTCACATATGGCATTATCAACGGATCGGTCTTTACCTTGGCCAAGTGTTACCTTGCCCAAAACGTGAGCATTGGCTAACTGCTCCAATTATTCGCGAAATTCGCTTCGCCATATATATCTGCTGTTCTTGCAACATTCGAGGCATTTCTTGCTAACTCAGTGAATGTGAACCGGCCCCCAGGTGGAGTGCCCGTGCCTGTGCCCCTGCCCCTGCTTTGTCATGTCAGTCCCGGAGGTCTCCGGATGGATGTGTTGTGCTGCTCAAGAACCCCCCGGTTAATTGGGTCACCATTGTCGCAGAAAACGCACAGCAGCAGAGGCAACACAGAGAGGGAAAAACACAAGAACTGAGACAGCAAAAAGACAATTCGCTGAGTTTCTTTTCCCCTTTGCCCGTTGGAAATGTGTTGGATATGTTCTTAAGACATTTAAATAGTGTAATAGAGTATAAACCAGAGATAGTAATACTAATGCTTCGATTGCTAATGGAAAGGAAGGAAATCGAAAGAGCCGCTCAATGTTTCATGTTTCCTCTTGAAATACTTGAAAACCCTTTGGTTCTCCTGCAATGTACAATTTATCTTCGATTTTTTAGTTAAGTCTTTTAGACTGTAGGTTAATTTACACAATCACAGTTGCCTTAGGGATCTTAGGTACATATATTCTTTTAGGTATATTTTAAACCCATAAAAACTTCCTTAACAATTTATAATAAAACAAAACAGAAGCCGTCTTCCATGTAAATACATCGGGAGAGGTCCACAGTTGACTTCCTGCTGCACTTTTCCTAGATTTACCGCGCCCTCCGCCACATCCCTCTCTGCCCTCCACGACTCCTGGTCCAACGTCAGTGTAATTCACAATTCCGTCTTCTATCACCTTGAGTTCATTATCGTCGTCTTCATCGAACTGATCCATCTCCATTATAAAGTCCACCAAAGACCGTTCCTTGGCCGTTCCGTTTCCGTTGACTAAACTTTTTTTGGGAAGAAAAGTTCCTTCAAAGCCCATTACCTGAATAAAAGCTAACTTAAGGCCAAAGGAGCAGCAAGATCAGAGAAAACTTACCACGGACAGGGAGCATAGGACCAGGGCTACTTCGTGCCTTAACCCCTCCATGGTTTCGAATCAGAAAATTTAAGCTAAAGTTTATGTTTTTGTTATGTCAGCCGAAATTTGTTTACAAATATGTAAAGAGTTACTTTGGTATTTAAGTTGTTTGTAAAACATTTTCTTTAGCAAGAAAATACTTCATTTTTTGGAATCAGTGAAAAGTATCTGATAGATTTTAGAAATAGCTCAAGCTAATCATATGGCTTAGTTAGTGAGGGAATGTTTAAAAATCTGTAAATATTTTTTGTCCATAAAATAAGTAGCAAACCTAGATAAGGGTGCTGACCACCTTAGAGGTTCTTAGAGAAAAAAATTATTTGATACTTGGACCGCGTGTGCTGCCAAAAGTAACTGGAACTGGGTAACAGCAACCCAACATCACATACACTCGCACAGCCACAGAGCCACTTGGCCAGCACACATAGCCACTTGGCTGAAATGAGCGGCTCAAGGTCATCACGCCACACAAAAAGAAACAAAACGCAGACGCAGATCGAGGTGCAGATGGAGGTGGAGATGGAGATGAAGACGGAGAAAAATGCTGCAGAAATCTCTTGACGTCTAACTGCAGCCAAAGTCGCACTTGCAGTCGTCGTCGTCGTCTCTTGGTGGCCTCGAATCCGCTGCAGCTAAAGTCCAACATCGGCTAAGACCCCGCAGCAACATCAACAGCTCCCAGCGGGGCGAGCAGCAACAAAAGCGGGCTTACGAAATCACGAGCTGCGAGTATTTGAATTGAATGAGCCACGAAGATCGTGGGTCTTTTTTAGGGGGAGGTTGGGAATAGTACTAGCCTGGTGCACTGCGGGAAAAAGTATTAGCAAAATGGGTAAGTAATCAGGGAGTTGAATAGGGAGTAATGTGATGTTTTTTAGGGGTTTAAAAATAAAATTAGGCACATTACAGTCTTACATTTATTTTCTCTATTTAATATATAAAGTTATAAACTCCCATTCAATATGTATGTGTCAAACACTTCTAACTAGAGAAACATGCATGCACATATGGATAACGCAAAGCTTGGCGCTGGAAAAATATTCACACAGTGTTTCAATTGCACTTCACAAGGGAACGAGCCTCGGCGTATCTGTGAGATACATCTCTTTCAATCATTACAAGATTGTTGTAAGACTTCCCAGCTGCCTCTCTCGCTCACTCTCCGTCTGTCCAACAAGTCCTACGTACAAATCAATGGAATGCTAGCTCGAACGCCGATCAAATAAACCGCAAAACTGCCCATGCCCAAAGCCAGCAGCTCCTCAGATCTTCAGGCAGGCATCATCAGCAACGTCAACATCATCAGCAGCGGCTGAAGCAGCAACAACTAAATAACAACAAATCAGGAAGGCATTACGGATTTTAAAACGAAATTGGCAATGCTCTTCACAAAGTAAAAATTAAATTAAATATTTTTGCTAGCAATTTATTTTAATTTTAACAACAATTTGGGAGTCATCTCTTAATATTGCAAGAACAAATCATGTTTGTTGACGGACGTACATGAAAAACCTCTGCTCAAACATTCTGTTTTGCTTAATATGTTTCATGTTTAAAAACTTCGAATTTAAAATTAATTTCTTAAAAAATAAAGTGAGATTGAAAGTATTTTTAATGTAATAATAAAAATTCCTTACACATCCCTAATGTTCGAAAGAATTAGGACATTTTTAATACCATATTTCTAAAATTAAATATTATAAAGTACACAAAAATGTTTTCCAACTTCAACATGAACATTATTTGTTGAACATTTCATTTAGAAACATTTTTTTTGGTAGAAAAATAGTAGAATGTTGTTTTTTAAAATCCTGTAAAATTGTATGAGATAAAATACTATTAATTTTATTAATTTGAGACTGAAACATATTTAAGAAATATTTGTGTTGTGTCCCTATATTTTCACACTTACTATTCAATATCAATTAATAACCTATCATTCTCATTCCAAAAAAACCCTTGCCATGACTTTTAAGGAAATAAAAATACCCTATTCCGGCGAAAGGGTATAACAACTTTGTCGCCCTGTGGGCGGCATCAAAGTTGCCGTTCACTTGCAATTGCGACCCGATCCGATCCGAAGCGATCCAATCCGATCCGCTGGTGGGCGGCATGAGGCATGGAGCGGCGCGGCTCCTCTTGGGCCGCCTCGGTGGATGGATGGATGTGGAAACTAGAGCCGACTAGAGCCGGTGAGCTGGCGAGGCTGGCGGACTGGTGGCGTGCCTCGGTGGCATTTGGTGTCATTCGAAGTTAATTGCTGGGAACGAGTGACAGAGGCCGCCTCGCAGCTCGCTTTTGGCTCTGGCCCGGATTTGTGTCAACTCTTAAGGTTAACCTCGTAATTATGATTGTTGCCGCCGGTTGGTGGTGTCTTCGGTTCTCCACAGCCCCGCCAGTTCTCGACGGTTCCCTCGGCACGAGAGATTCAAGTGGATAGTGGCACCGGTGTGGAGGTGAGTCTAACAGATCTTTAATGGGAATAATAATCATTTTTACTTCACAAGTTGGTGGGATCAGCCTGAGAGAGTGGTTTTCTTCAATTAACAAATCTGCAGGTTTTCGAACAATAATATTTGAGTTTTTTAATCATAAAAAATTAATTTGAATTTCTTTATAAAGATTTTCAACTGAAGACCTTATTTATTTTGCTTAAAAACCAATGTCTCTTTAAACATTTTAATGATTCCTAAAGATTTGTAAAAATATATTGTTAGGATCGTTAGAAGTTCTAAATATCTTCTAAGTTAGAAATTAAAAGCAAGTAAAGATGCTGTTCTGTGAGGAAAACCTTCTTCATTTTTCCTCCTTCATTTTTTATTTCTTCAGGTTTATTTCTTCCCAGCTTTAGTACCCTTTTTCGAGTCAGCTTTTCTTTGCGGTCCCCATCAGCCCGCTGGCGTTCCTCAGACGTTTGGCGGCTCTGGGAGTGTGAGAAAATACATCAAGGCAGCTTCAGCAGCACCGAGAAAAATTACAAAAATCAACTATAAATAAGAATATGAAATCAAGAAATCAAGATCAATATAATCTGGTAACTTGTTTATAAAACAGCTCTTAAATATAGTTATTAAAACTAATTTGAGACGTGGAAAAAGCCACATTAGCATGTCTAGGCTCATGATCGTAAATTCGTAATATATGTACCTTCATAAATATGTATTCAATACTTTTTCTTGATAGATTTTCTCTCAGTTGACCTGGGGAGATATTACTGCAGCAGTAAGTGGTTCCGTCTGGGCCCGGATCCCGTTAGAGCTGGGAAAAGGGCACCGCCGACTCCGAATGAAATCTGAATTTCACAGATACATTTGCAGCAGCAGCAGCAACAGCAGCAGTTCAGAGTGAGGAGGATCCCAAGGAAAAGCTGGAAATGCGAGTAACGGATTTCGAAACAACAGCTCAGCTCGGAGGGTCTCAGCTTTCGTTTCGATTATGAAATCAAAACCGAAAGAGTGGGCCCTGAAAACCCGGGGAAGTGGAGATTTCCTTCATTGCTTTTCGGGCCTTTTCCCCCGGAAAGAGCGAAGACTCTGAGGAATTCAGGTCAAGCGGGCTTAGGAGCTTCACACACTTGATATCGGGAGAATCCCTGGCTGGCTAGGTCTAATCCAAGGCATATATATATATATATCACTAAGCAGGCGAGAAAGGCAGCGCCTTAATTATTCAAATGTTATGCGCAATTTAACTCTTTGTTGCTTGTGCTTTTTATTGTTATTGTTTTTTGGTGGCAGTTGTTGTTGTTGAGCGTATTATTCAACTGCCATTCGATTTCGTTTCGTTTCGTGGCGGAGACTCCTTGATGGGCAAGTTGGCCAAGTGGAAAACCAGTTTTTAGAATCGGCCAAAGCCCAAATAGCTGGCAACCTCATCATCGCATTAGAGAATCCCACGCAGAACGCGTTTCACTCGCTCAGGCTGTGGCTTTGCTGTTGCCTTTTGCCTTTGGCTAACGAAGTGCACGACTTTGGTCTAATAAAACGAAAACACACACACTCACAGCCAGCACTATACGCACACACACACAGGCCGTGCCGAGAGGAAAAGCCCCCACGCACAGGCATCCAGCGACGCTGAAGGTTGAAAAGCTGAGAGAGGTACACTGAGCGAAACGATCAATTAACTCCTGGCGGAGATTTGACAAAGCTTTAAAAAGGATTCAATTAACCATTAATAGACGTAGAGCTAACGAATTTTTTTTTTCTTAATACGAACTAAATATTTACATATACTTTTTATTTTGTCCGTCGTCCGTCTACCAGAATATAAATCTCTATCTCCAAGACTGTAAGAGCTATAGTTACCATAGTTGGTGACGGCATTCTTATAGGTTGACTTAGGATCAAATATGTTAATATAAAAAAAAAGGATTTTATTAAATCTGTTAAATTAAATTATATTATTAAAATATTACATTAAAAATGTTTAATTAAAAGGATATGAAAAGGTATTTTTTATAAATTTGTATTTTTGTAAGAATGTTTCTTTAACATTTTAATTTAATTAAATAATAGTTATCTATAATCCTAGTTCAATTCCTAAATCTATCTTCCTCACACTCGAAACCTTTTGTATATTTTTTATAAAATAATAATTAAAATCCTTGAATATTAAAAGTATTCCTGAATTTTTCTCCGTGTTCCCTTTTAGCTGAGAGGAAAACCAACTCGCGCCCTCGCTATATGCGGAGAGTTTCTTAATTAAAAGCAAATTTCATCTCAAATAATGCCGCTAAGGCAGCAGCAGCAACAGCAACAATTAAGCAATTAATTTATTTCAGCTGTGTGGCACTTTGAATAGCGGGAAAAAATCCAAGCCGAGTAGTAAATGGCCTGGCAGGCGGCCAGATCGGATCAAACCTGTTGATCGCAGGGGCCCAGAACTACAAAAACACAAAATGCGGGCAGTGCCCAGAGCGACAGGGCTAAGCCAAGCGAGTATCTGCCAGATACGAGTGCGATTGCGAGTGCGAGTACGAGTACGAGTACTCTCATTGCATTACCCTCATGTGTGTGTGTGTGAGTGCAGTTAACCCCTTGGGGACTTGCCGCCGTTTCACAAGGCAATGCAAATTATCTGGTTACAATCGAGGGTACAACTAAAAAGGGGAGGCTTGGATGCACTTAGATCGCCCTGCTGAATCACTGCGAAGGTGATTCATGAACAGAATTGCAATTACCTAAACGAAATTTAAATTTGTAGTAGAATACTAAAATAATAAACATTTTTCAAAGGAATAATACATTTTCAAAGAATTTTATAAATAATTCCATGTTTTGGTTTACGTTTTTTGTAAAATTCAAAGGACGTTTAATTGTAAGTTACAATTATAAAATGCCAACAAATACCCAATAGATTGCCTTAAATGCATAATTATGTTTTATGTTTCCTGTCTGGAAGACTAATATATTATACTTTAGAATTGAGTATTTATTTCTTATTGTTTTGTAATTTTATTTAGTTTAAAACTCTATAAATATGTATGTGCAATCTAAGACATATTTATTTGAGTAATGGTTTGTTTTCAAAAACAAACTTATTAGATATACTTACTAAGAAAGCAACTGAAGATAAACCTAATCCACATATGTATCTTTTTACAATCTCAATCCTTTATCATTATGGGTATCGGGGCTCTGGGAAATATTCCCATTTCCCCAATCCAACACCAAAAACCCCGCGTACTCACTGCTTTGATTGACGACCTTTTTTCATGCATGTCTAATGATCCTTTAAATGGCCTCAAATAACCAGGCCAGCCCCCTCTGGTTGTAGATTGGGTAACGCCCCTTGTTTGGGCTTGTGTCGGGGGATACCCAAAGTGCGACCCACTGCCGAGATCCCAGATCTGAGAGATCCCATAAAACGGTGACCAGTGGGTTACGTGTGCCACAGTGCACGGAGAAAAATCAAATGACTATTTCTAAAGTTATATTATAGTCAGGAAGATGCGTAGCGCCATATGAATGTTTTATTGTCCATATCAAAAGATATAAAAAAATCAGTAATATATATGATTGAATGCTTAGCTTATTTATTTTATTTTTTCATATTTATTTATTAAATTCTTAAATTATAATTTTTATATTAATTAAATTAATTAAATAAGAAGATTATTTTAATTAATTTGGACATATTTATTTAACAAATAATTAAAAAAGGTTTCACATTTAATTATAGGAAAACAAAAACAACACAAACACCGATAAATGCAATGAAATTAAAAAAAATAGTTTTGGGTTTTCAAACAAAATAGTTTTTAATTAAAATTACCTAATTTTGTAAAGAGTTGCATTTTTATATGCAATTATTTATTCCCAGTGTGCAGGGTAACCCCAGCAACAATTATTTAACTGGCGGGGAAAATATGGAATCATTTCGGTTTCAGTAAGAAATTCTACAAAAGGAGAGGGGCGGTGGGTCAAAATGGGTGGGAAAGGGAGGCTATGAGAGGGAGAAAGAGAGATGGAGCCGGCACGCTTTTGTGATCAAACCAGTTTGCGGTAATAGCCTGGCATTTGGAATTAGTTACCGCTTACCGTTGCTGGATATGTACTTCCAATTGGAATGCGCCCGGCTAGAAATTCCCCCGCCACGCCCCCTGTGGGATAGTCACTATTTTTAGCATCGACAGAACTCCATTAAAATGCAATCAATTTGCAAGTGCGCCGAAGAGAGCGGGAAAGAGAGAGTGGGTGAGAAGAAAACAAACAAACCGCGCCACAGCCACCCACTGGGTGTATCTTTCTCTCGGTCTCTGGGAGCGAGGAAAGAGCTTTCTGACTGTTATGCTGAGCAGGCGTTTCCAGAGAGAGCTGCAGCAGCGGCAGAAGAAGAAGGCGCAGCAGAAGAAGCCGCAGAAGAAGCAGCAGAAGAAGAAGAAGCCGCAGCGTCAACAGAACGAAAACGAGGACGACGAAACTGCATTGTTGTCATATTTCGTAATACGCTGATGCAGCAGCGAAGTGGTGGTGGGGCAGCAGCAGGTCAGCAGAGAGCAGAGCGCCAATAAGAGAGCCAGAGCGCAGGAGACTTGATTTTAACACAAGCTTATCAGAAGAGCGCCAACGCAGCGGCGGCGGCCCCAAGAGGCTCTCTCCCGCAGCTCCCCGTCTCCCTCTGAACCTGTCTCGCTCTCTCTTCCTCTGGCGACTGCGCTGCCTTGGCTTTCAACCATTTGGAGCCATTCAAACGCTCGCTTCTTGCCATTCCATTTCATCCGCTCGTCCGTCCACATCCACTTGCGTTTTTTTTTTTATTTTCGTTTTGCGTTTTGCCAATGAGAGCCATGTGAAACGGGAGCAAAAAGGGGGAAAGAAGGCAGACAAAAATACCGCCCACTTGGACTCAATCCTATTTCCATTACCATTCCCATATATTCCATATTCCCAGCTCAGTTCGTGTTTCGTGATCAAAGCTTTCGGTTCGGCTTCGGATCTCCTCGGCTATCTTCGGGCCTCTCTTCGGTCAGCGCTCGGCGCTCAGGACAAAAGCGGTGCTGCGGCGCAAGCTTCTGCGTTTCAGTTCTGATTGGAGGTTCGTGCGCGGCGTTTCCTCAGCTATTTTTGCATTACATTTGTTGCTGTTTTGCCTTTCTGCCTTTTTTGCGATTTCGCTTTTGGTTTCGTGTTCACCTTATGTACCTTAATTACGTGTAACCAACAAACAACAACAACAACGACAAACACAATAACAAAAAGTGACCAAAGTGTTGCAAGCTTTTTTGCCGAAGAAACCGCAAAACGGATTACTAAGAATCTTCCAAGAATTGGTAAGTGTGAATTCAATGGAATAATGGAAAAGGTCAAAGCAGGAATAGAGGAAACTCAAAAGGGTTTCGTTGAAGTGTTTTCTAAGATATTCCTTCGTGTTCGAATGAAACTGGGCGCAAAAAGCTTTGAAACTCTGCCACTAAGATTCTGCGAAGATTTGCACGCAAATGTAATTTGTGTGATTTGTATAATGACTCTATTTTAAAACAAGGTCTATTATTACTTTTATTTTCGTTAAAAATGTGTTTCCACGAACAAATACTTCAATTACACTCCATACCGAAATACATTTGATACAATTAAAATTAATAATTCCCCGAAACATCGCCGGAAGATAAGGATTTCACTAGATCCCGCAAGGAATCCACTGATAATGATTTCTTGGATTTTATTTCGGATCAGTTCCTGAGATGAACTTTTGAAGAACACTCTTCCGTAGAATTCCGATAAGGGTTCGTTCTTAACCAGATTTAAGAAAGGTCACAACATTAGGATTCATAAAGATCAGGGAAGGAGCTAAAGTCTCTAATTCAGCATGGCTGGCGGCAAATCCAACTAGAATCTTACCACAAGCTTACATGCAAAGCTCGCGCTTATTGGAAAGGCAGTCGAGGGCATGTGTATCCGTCAGATACAGATACAGGCGTGCGGTTCATGGGGAGTAATGCGCCACCGCACTAGATACCAGATACCAAATACTAGGCACATAGATACATAGATACGTCCGCTTATTTGTCGGTCGTGCTTCAGTGATCTCTGTCATTTGCAGTCGCCCATTTCCTTTTTTTTTATCCCCCACTTCCACATCCACATCCAGCCGTTACTCGCCATCCGCCGCACCCCTTTAGTTCGTTCCAGCGTCTTCTGCGGCTTCCAACAGCTTCCAGTGGCTGCCAGCTAGCAGCCTGGAACATTCCAATTTCCATGCTGCCGCCACATGCGATCCCCCAAGCAATTTTCTGAATGAACCGATTGAGTGAATGTGTGAATGTCTGAGTGAGTTATTGAACAAATGAATGAGTGAGTGATCCATGAATGAGGCATAGGTGTACGCACTGGAATAAGAGAAACCCATGTTTGGGGATCCAGTTGAAAATATAAGATATATAAGGAAAATATTATGGAAAAATATTAGTAAATCCTTAATGTTTTATAGTAATTTTCTGTGAATTTTCCCAACTCCCTTAGAAGTGTGTCTGGTTGGCAACCCTAGCAAACCTGCACCTGTGCACCAAAGCCACAAAAATTCAATTATGCAAATCCCAATTTAAGATCACAGCCCAAAAGCCCAATCTCCGCTTCTGATCTGCATTTGTTTTGGTTTTGTTTCTACTCTTTTTTTTTGTTTTTGGTTTTTGTTTTTGTTTTAACCCACTTCACACACTGTGGCAGCGGTGGTGGCAATCATGAATTATTATTTTGCATTGGCGCAAAAAGGAAACGAATGCCAAGTCTCTCTGATCACACATAAATTTTGCGGTTGTTTTGTTAATGAAACGCAAAGAGATAGGTAGCGAGGGAGGGAGCGGCAGAGTGAGATATGAAACGGTGATATTTAGCTCTCTTTACTATATTTGTTTCTTGCTCTTTCTGAAAGCTTTTTCCGTTTGTTTGTTGTGCTCGCACACACACCTTGTGCTCAGTTGAAATTATGCTCAAATTATAACTGTTGTTCAGCGACCGGCGATCGAAACAGTTAAAGCAGCAAAACACGAAGAAAAAAGCGGTAGCAGGGAAAAAGAGAAGGCCAAAGAGAAAGAGGATGACATGACTAACAGTGCCCAAAAAGATCGAAGCGTTCGTATTATTATTTTTGTTGTTGCAGAGGAAAAAACCCCAACAACAAAATTGAGTAAAAGTCCACGCGGCGTATACGCAATATTAGAGAGCGAGGGAGGATAGACCTAAAAACTCTCTCCCTAGCACGTTCTCTTTCTACACGCAACAAAACAAATGAATATGAGATAAACAAATAAATATGAATGCCTGCAGGAATATTTTTTAAAATAAAACCTTAGTTTAATAATTATAAATGCCATAAATGTAAAAAAAAATTCTTACACAAAATCAGGAAATTAATATTTTACTGATTTATTTGTTTTTGTTATATTAAATTGTTATATTAAAAGTAAATCTGTAATACTCGAATATTTTAGCTTTTCTTAAATACTTTTAAAAATATTAAATATTCTTAATAATTGAATTACTTGTTAAGATAGCTCTTCCCGGTTCCTGTTTTATTTAAATTTGTTCTCTTCAAGCATGTTTTTCACTAATAATTCTTATTTATCCGAAAAATACTCCCTGATTGACACTTTTTCGGTATTCACAAAATTCATCGGAACCAAAAAAATATTCGCACAATACATTCCTTAATTATTGTTATTTAAAATGATTTCATATTTATTTATTTAATTTGCAAGTTGCCAGCTGCCAGGCTAAAGAAGAATTGTCTGTTGTCGTCCGCTGTCCGCGGTCTGTTCTCTGTTAATTTTCCTGTGTATATTCACGTGGTTCTTATTTCTTCAGCTTTACTTGGCGAAATACTCCTTTTGCTCATATTTCTCATATACTTTTTGCCTTTGGCATTTTACTGAAATTTTAGCTGAATGCACTTCTGATTTTTATCACTCGACGTGGCTCGTTCGATCGGAACTCGAAAAAATGCCAGGTATTTCTTCTGCCTTTCGGCTATCTGCTGCTGCTTCGATTGTCCATCCTGATAATGCATACAAGTCGCTCATATATCTCCTGTTTTAATTAGCAATCTGCTGCAAAAAACTCCGACTACTGCAAAAACCTAAATTCAAAAGTGGAACACAAACAAAAACAGTTTAAAAGTCAGCCAAAAAAATGAGGAATCAACAAAAAATACAAGAAAAAACAGAAGAGGAAAAGGTCAGTGACCAAAATATGTTTTGTAACTCAGGCAGAAATCTTCGCGAAAAGAGAATGGGCCAAGAGCCAAGTCGAGAAAGACAGAAGCCAGAAGGCAGAGTTAACCCTTTGGACCCCGGATATAGTTACCGTTCTTCGAATCTTTAAAACGCTTATAGGGTAAATACGAAACTAATAAAATATAAAAAAAAATAGTTTTTAACAAATAAGTAATCGATTCTGAAAAAGTCCTGAGACACTACGTTAATTGGCTTAATTTTATTTTTTTTATATGAAAACAAGCAAGTAAAAATAAAAATTTAGTAAAAATGTATGTGGCCAAGGGTTTTTCTCTTATTGATTTGTATTAAGTAGTTTTCAAACTTGTAAAAAAATTTAAATTAAATAAAAAACAAATGTAAAAAGGCTTCTAAGGATTTTAAAATAAATAAAAATACTGTATATTCTTCAAAAATTTAAAGGATAACCGGGTAACATCGATAACTTCAACAGCTTTGAAAACAAACAAAAGGATTTCTGGTAATTTTCCAACCGTAATGCACCTGGGGCTGGCTCTCTGCTCATTTCACAATTTCCGCCTGCTGGTTGCAGTTTTTTTTTTCTCATATATATTTTTTTATTTTTTGTTATTGTTGCTGTTGTTTTTAAGCCTTTTGCACACACACACACGCATGCATACATGGGCACTTTAATTCAATTAACAACGCGGACGTCGCTGCCGGCGTAGCTCAATGTCCGCGTCAAGTATACGCCCTGTGGTGCCTAAAAAATATACTCGTGCCTGTTGTGCCGTTTCCTATTTTGCATTCTGCGAACGAAAAGCGCAAAAAGGAGAGCGAATGGCCAGGCATCCGACTTAAGGCTGCAGAAGCATATTTGTGTGCGTGTGTGTGTGTTTGCGGGAAAAGGCAACATCAGCAGAAAAAGAGAAATAACACACACAGAAAAATAAGCAACTAAGAAATGCAAATGAAATGTAATTGAAAGCGACGCTGCCGGCGTCGTCACTGGCTACCCTTAAGCTTTTCGAGGGGACATTGTCCGTTTGTGGGACACGCCGATTGCCAATTGGGGATAGAGGATAGGGGATGGATAGCGGATGGGGAATGGGGATAACAACCAGGCAAGGGCACAGTGGCACATTAAAAGAGATATTATTATTATTATATAGAAAATTAAATCCAAGAAGTCCCCAATCCCCATTGATCGATGGCTTTGAATAATACTTAATACTGAATATGTAACTTAAGCTCTTTAATGTGTGATTAACTTATAAAATGCATCACAAATATGATTAAATAAAAGAAACTAAAACAAAACACAGTTCATAAAACCATAATTGCCCACTGTACCTCGCAATCCTTTTTTAACTTAATTTTTTGCCTCTGCTCCACTGTACCGTTAGCTGAAGGCAGGCAGGCGGCAGGCGGAATAAAGAGCACATGACAATAAGAAAAAAGCTGTGTGTATATTTTAATCCTCTCAAAGAGGATTTTTCGATTGCGGCCGCTACTGCTGCTGCTGTTGCCGCTTTGCACACGACACCAACACACACAGTCATTCGGTTGCCAAGGAAGTGGGTGGGGTGGGGTAGTAGTGAATGACAGAAGCAAGCGTAGCCTCGAAGGAGCGTATACGAGGAAAGTCACCTCTAAAAAAGCGATCAAGCAATATCCCCGACGCACCAACACTCACGCACAGTGCGCGATAAGCTTAATTGAGTGCGCGGCAACAGTGGGTGGTGGTGGGAGAGGGACAGGTAGCGGGCAATCAGCAGAAGGGGAAGGAGAAAGAGGCGGTGGAACTCTATCAACGCAGCAGCAGGAGAGCAGCAAGGAGAAATATGAAAACAACAAATACACTGCTCAAATATGCACGCAGCCAGCCTGAGGACGTCGGCAGAGGCAGCGGCAACGGCCCCCAAAACGCACGAAAGAGAAAGCAGCACGCACTCACACTCAAACACACATACACTGTGTGCTTTTTCTGAGAGTTACCCCGCAATCAAAAGAAAGTTTAGGGTATATAGGGATGATAAGAGAGCAGGGAACAAATTTTCAGAAAAGTTAAAGAACAATTAGCTTAATAAATGTATGTATTATAAAATTTAAAATTACTCTCAACTGTATAGTTATATATATTTTATATTAGTTTATATTTAACAGTATATTAAAATAGTTTGTAATACAGGGTATTCCGTTATCAGTCACCAAGAGCCTTTATGTGCCTCATTCCTCTTTAGCCTTTGGCTATCGTTTCCTTTGTTCGCTGAACAAACCGAAGCAATCCGAACGATCCTCGGGAGCTTCTTTTTCTCCCTCTCATTGAATGTGGGTGGGCGGACGGGAGGAGGCGGGGGCCGGGGGATATTTCGTCTTGTGGGGATACGTGACTGAGAACGCCGCATGGCGGCTGTCCGCTGGGCGCAGCTGTTTCTAAAAAGTTTCGTCAGAGGATCGAATCGCTGGCTGGATACCCGCAATTGGGTCAGTTTATAAATATCCGCACCACATTTTCTAATTTCCATTAACGGCGCCAGGAAGAACGCCCACATTTTTTAGGGGGAAAGGAATGCAAATCCAAGCCAGAATTTCTAAATACATCAACTGAGGGAATTATTAAATTAAATAAATAAATATAAACATTTTTAGACTATGTTAAGATTTACGGAACCCTATTACCCTTACTAGAACATTTTAGTAACATTTTCAATGTTATTTAGATGGTTTATTATCACAGAATGACTTTTATAAATCGTAGCACTATCTTCTACAAGTAAGACTCGACTCATAGACTTTATAAAATAATTATAGTGACGATATGTCTTGTATTACTTTGACTGCAAATATCTAAAAACCAATAAGTTCATGAATCCCTAAATTTATTTGAGACCCATGTGCCAACTCCCTCCAATTCTTAATTAATATACAAGAGAATTATTTTTCCGAGAGCAGAAAGCAAACACATGTGTTCTTCAGTTTTCCTCGGAGAATGCCGGCATTCTAATTTAATTTCGGCTCTCTTTAGTCGTCGTCGCTCTCTTCGACGCCTCTGTTATCGCAGAAAGGCGGAGAAAGCTTATTTTTCTTTTGGAAATGAAACAGAATTTCGGATTCTCACAGCTCCTAGAAAAAAGGGCAATCGAGCATTCCTGACTCATGAATGGCCTCCCAACTGGTTGCTGGTGCCTTTATCTGTTCGTGTCCCAATGGCAAAGTACGACGAGTACGTACATGAGTACACACTGCTATCGTGGAGGTACTTCCTTTGCCTGTCTTATCAGCTGAATGCGGTTAAGAGAATTACAAATATACGCGTGGAAGGCAAAAGGAAAAAACCATTGAAAAAATGTGAAAATTTAGTACCTAATCCAAATTTTTCAGAGTTATATAAGATCTATCCTTGCATTATTACATTGGTTAAATAAATAACTATCTTATCCTTGAAATAATCACTATTCTGAAGAATCGTTATTCCATACATATTTACTATTCTATCCCTTCAAGAATAATCACTATAACAGATTATTAAATTATTTTCCCAAGATTAATTCTCCAGTTTTGAGGGTTTCTGTCGGGTTATGTGGTGGCCATGTGGAGCGCGGCTGGTGGATCGTCGAGTGGCCAACCAAGTGTGTCAGTGCGAGTGCCTCGGAACTTTCCCCGTCAGTCGATGACCCGCATTTCGAATGTCTAAATTAAGGACACCGCCATAAAAAGCTCTTCGTACGGCGAACGACGAGCGCGACTGCGAGGGCAAATGACTGACTGAGGGGCCGCTGTGTGTGGGTCGTCGAGGCGTTGAAAGCAGCAACAAAAACACAGGCATAGATCAATATTGCTGACAGCCACGGACGGGGGCATCTTTTTTCCAAGGGGATACAATGAGTGTGTCGCAAGACGACGCCCTTCTATGGTGCGCCTATGAGCGACTGACAAAATGCCAGCCAAAAAACGATTTGGTAATCAACAGCCAAAACGAGTAGACAAGTATTCGAGTCCCAGTTGGGGGTTTTTCCTTACAAAAAACAAAAACGCAAAGGAAAAACTAAGTACTTCGAAGGAAATATGGATAAAAACGAAATGTTTCTGGCAAAAATTGTTTTGTAAATAAAGTAGACAAACGATTTCTGTCTCTAACGAAGACCACAAATCAGTCACTTTTAAAGTCGCAGTTTTCCCCAGGTTCCAGATCCCGCCAATCGGCAGGGTGAGCTCATCCAGCGAAGGCGACTTGTTTCCACATCCTCTCCACTCTTCCCCTTCTATAAAAACAGCCCCAATGAAGCAGACCCTTCCCCGTACACCTCCTCCTTCTCTGATTTCATAGTTGACTAGCCAAAGAGCAGAGTGATTCTTTGTAGTTTTCGCCGGCGATCACTCCTCCGCAAATGTTTGCCATATACGATAGGAAACAGTAGATATATGATCATATATGTACATTTGTACGGTTGCCATTACAGCCATATGTTTCTGAACCTGTGTGGACATTTCCACAGTTTTTTTACTATTACACGGAACACATTTTGATTTTGATAAGTGATATCTTATTGAAATTAGTCTGGATAATTTATTAATCTCTAAATTTAGAAATAGGATCTTAATTTTCTCAAATCAATTGCAAAATAACCCAATAAAATCCGAAATCAACATATCGAAACAGGTTTGTACTCCAAACATTAAATCAAACAAACGTCTTTTCGAAATGTCAACAAACAAAGTTTACTTGGCAATTGATTTATTGATACATTGGAAAAGATAACAGACAATAGATATACAAGATATATGAACATCGCATATACAAGCAATTAATAAATAACCAAAAAATGAAGATAAGCTTTGGAAAATATATATTTATTTTTGTTTTTCAATTTCAAATTCCTGTAGATTCACCAAATTATAAGAGATATTGCTAGGATCGAACCTTTCTTAGATTGTAACTAAGAGGAAGTTTTCCTTGTTTATTACTTAGTGGAGCTTGTGAACTATATCTGTTGCTTTTCTAGTACTTTGCAGGCACAGCTCTAAAGATAAAAAATTACTCGATAAATATAAAAAAATCTGCCGGATAAAAAGAAATCCTCCGTAAAAAAATTATTTGGTTTAAAATAGAAAATCGCACAACAAGGTTGTGAAATAATTTGCTACGGAATCGGGATTCCTCCAAGACGTTGTTAATCATTAAATTTCTCTATGGATGAAATTGCTAACGTATTTACATACCAATGCATTTCAACATATTTTGCAAGTGGGTGTGTTGTGTGTGTCCTACAATGTTGTATTATATCTATTTGAGTGTGTGTTTATGTGTGGCATTGACAACGGCCCACCTGCTGGCTCCTCACCCCTTTGAAACTACAAAAAAAAATAGAAACCCCTTCTCTTTGGAGCTTACGTGCTTCGTTGCTAACCTTTTTTGTTATTGTTGGTTTTCGCCTTTTAATTTTTTTTTCTCTCTCTCTCTCTGTTTTTGTTATGTTTAAAGCCAAGCTTTTTCTTTTTCTCCTCCTTCTTCTTCTTCCGTTGGGTGCCTACGTGCAAAGGAATTTTACACTTGGCGAACAAAGGCGCAGCAGAGCGGTAGAGAAAGAGCTAGAAACGGACAGAGAAACAACAAAAACAACAACGGGACTTTATGACAGCAAAACGTCGTCGCTAGAAAACCCAGTGGGGAGAATTGTGGGGGCAGAGCGGAGATTTGGAGAGAAGAGGAGAGGAGTTGTGCATGTAGGCAAAGTACAAAGAGCTCCAGCAAGCTTCCAGCAACGGCGACAATTTCGTTAGCCCAGGAGAGAAGAGAGAGAGAAAAGAATATTAGAAGAAACGTTAGAAGAATTAGAGTACAGAAGAACTTACATATCCTTATGGGGAATAGAAGGATTAGACTGTTGTACTATTTCAGCAGGTAACATTTTAGTTTATCATGAGAGAAACATAAAAGATAATATAAGAAGAATCTTACACTTGGAATTCTTCCCGTCCCATGTGATTCAGATACTTTATTCATTAAGAGATCTTACGCATCAGGCTTTAAAAGTGCTTTACCACAGTTAAAAAACAAATTGTGTGTTATAGAATTCTACATAATGTCTTTCGACCTCTTGACTAGTCTCTAGTCGCTTTTTCATCATGGAAAAGCAGGGACGACTTGACTTGGGAGATTTCAATTTCTAGAAGCTTTCAAGGAAGGTTCGAAGAGGGGAGGGGAGCGAGCAGGAGGGCCAGAGCGGGAGAGGCAGAGAAGCGGGACATGTGTTTGGTGCCAACCTGCGATACCTGTTCCGCCGACGAGGGACGGACGGAGCACCAGAATCCGGCCACATAACATAGCTAGCAGCGGTTACTCAGTTAGTCAGTCATCAACACAGATATTCACCAACACACAAACAAGCTAGCGCTCTTCTAACGTATCTGCATCTCACTCGCGCTCTCTCGCTCTTTGGGCCAACTCATTCAGTGGCTTTCGGCGTGTGTTTACACGGCACAAATAGCGCTTGAGGAAACCAAAAAAGAAAAAAAAAACAAAAAGCACAGAGGCTGAGCGAGCTCCTCTACCCCTATCCTACTCGCACGCACTATTCGTAGGCAAGGTGCGACAGGGATGGAGACAGGGGGAGCGACACACAGACACTCACGCATGTAGCAATCACAGGCTCTGGTGATTTTTTCGGTGGCTCAGCCCCAGCCTCGCTGGATGTCGAGATATCACTGTACATTGCGGGGGCGCCTCAGCCAGTGTACTGTGTGTTGATTGTGTTGTGTGTGGGCCACATGTGCCAAGTGTCACGCACACACCGCCAAGACTTGGAAACCCACTTTGAGCCAGAAAGATATTGGGTAACAATTGGCAGCCACAGATCCACTGAGCCATGCCAACGGACGTAGTGGTGTCTGGTAAGGGTTGGGTCTATAAATAGATCTGCGATCAAAGGTTATGTAAAACCTAAAGTCTAGGGAAGACCTACGATCCCTGTTGGAGCTGTGGGAATGTCATATAGATCTAGGGCCTCAGATATCTGAACATTTATACTTTACAAAATATTTATAGAGCAAAGGATATACCCAGATAGCTTCAGGAGGATACCTTGGTTCATTTCAAACCAAGTATCCAAAGGATACAATGTGAAATTTGTTAAATAAAAAGATACCCGTTTCCATCTAACCTATCATATTGGAAAAATCACTCTTTATAATTGCCCATCCTCATTGTTGTTTGTTCACCAGTCTTCAAACGGGTCTTCCTCCGTCGTCAAAAAGTAAAAATTCCGTTTTCACTCCCAGCCGAAATTTCAACATCATCATGATGATCATGGGAAGAGGCGGAGGAAGCATCATCGTTAATTTGTGAGCCCTGTCACCGATTATATAGTATGTACTACCTCCATATAACCTCCGCTCTCCAACACACACATTGTGGTGTTGTATTGTTGTAACTTTTTTGCTGATAAAATTCGAGCAGGAGAGCAGGCACACAGCCTCCCATCGCTCCCTTTTTTTTTGGAGCATGCAGCATGGAGTGTATAGCTCGGAGCTGAGAGAGAGGAAGTCGTTGAGCGGTGGAGCAGATAGAGAGGTTCATACATATTAGACCAGAGACTAAGTAGAACGAACGGCAACAACAATGGGAAACCAAAGGCACAGGCAAAAGGCACTAGGCACCACTAATACTAGAAGAGCTTCTGCACTGGAAAAAATCAACACCGAAATGAGGATATATATTTTTTTTATTATTTTAAAAGGAGATTCTTGACCAACAGTCTTTAATATTAATCGTCTTATTTTGTTAATATCAAAAGTATATACACTTTCCAAATTGATATGAATATTTTTTTAGCTTAGTTATGATCGATGGGTATAACCCTAAAAGGGTATACAAACTTCTTATTTTGTTTTTCTTTTATTTTTAAATGACTTTAATACCTTATCTTAAGTTTAGATTAAACTAGAATCCTATTTCTTCCCGTCCACCACCGTAGACCATAGTCCGCACCCCCGCGTAGATTCATAGTCAGAGTTCCGATCCGATCCCAGGCAAAGCTCCACAAAAGCCACTCAAAATGTAAAAAAAAAAATATTAAACAGACTGAGAAAAAAATCCACCACCACCAACACGCAATAGGGCAAGGCAAACAACAAAAAAAGCGCCGCGTGGCTAAGGCAGCGGCGTTGACGTCGACGCCGGCAGAGGCTGAGCCAGCAACAGGAATTTACGATTCAGTGACTCTGTGTCTGTGTGTACATTTGTTGCTATTTCACCTGGGCTGGGGAGCTCCGTGTGCGTGTGTGTGAGAGCCTATTCGTTCCGATCGTTTCCGTTGCAGGGGCGCTAGAAGGGGTGATGTGGGGGGATAGTTGTAGTTTCTGTTGTTTTTATTGTTTTTGTTATTGTTGCCGTTACGCCTTCAGTCAGTTAATAATAGACAACAACAACAACTAAAAAACCCACCAAGGTGTGTAGGATAAAATTAAAAAAACGCACACACACACAAAACAGCAAAAAGGCACATATATTTAGACAGGGACAGCGAAAGAGAGAGGGAGACAGATGGAGGGAACATTGCTGAAAGCTCCGCTTAGGATTCTCAATTCCAATCGGACTGGAGCCGAGAGCCGCCACTCCACTTGTAGAATTTACAGCCCGCTTACGTAATCTCTCGCCTTAACACAAAAACAACAAGACACACATAAAGGCTCCTGCACATCAGCACATTCACATAAGAATATGTACAATGTAGGAAAATACAGTGAAACATCCCTAAATAACCTTACCCATTTTGGTTTGCAGGATATTTTCAATAATTACATTATATAGGTATTCAAGGAATGTATTGTTAAGAAGTTACATCTTTTGCATTTAAGGGCATTATTTAACAAGTAAATTCACCTACCGACTTACCACTGTATGTCCCACGGATGGAACACGCCTGCGTCGCTGGATCTCGAGTTTCCACATGCTTTTCCAATTTCAGTGGCCAGGAAAAGCCAGCAAAGCTACAGATGGGGTGTGGTAGGAGCGCGGGGTGTTCCAGCCCAACCCCAAAATGGAGGCCCAACCCAAAAAGCCGACGTCGCCGCTGCGACGCCGTTTGCCCTTACAACAACAACATGCCACCAAAAACTGCGAGAGACACACCGAGGGAAAAACAAATCATCAACTGTTGCACACCCAAAGGTTGCTGTTCCTAGCTTTTTTCCAGCGCGTTTTTCTTTTTAACCCCGTTTCGCTGTCCCCTCCATCCACTTGGCAGCCCCTTCCCCTCATTCCTTCGGTGCAGCGCAGCGCTCATCGCGTGTAAAGGAAATTAAAAATTCAAAAAGTCAAAGGCGCAAGCAAGAGAGCAACAGCCAGCGTTCTCTCCCGAACCGACTCTCTCGCTCTCTCGTTTGTGTAGACTTCGGGGGCTAAGCAAAAAGTCTCCACGAGTCGCAGCCGTTCCTTTTGAGAGGCAACGGATGTAGGATTGTTTTCGTGCTGCGCCTGTGTGCGGGTCCGCGTGTGTGTGTGCGCCGGCAGCGCGGCTAGCGCCGCTGCTTTGGAGCTTGGAAGTTGATCACCGAGGATCACTCAGTGTATTGGTGTCAAGCGAGACGGACGAACTGCCCCAAAGAGAGTTTCTTTCATTTTGTTCGGTTCGTTCGGTTCGTTCGTGCGGATCCCTCTCTCTCTTTCCGCCCCACACGCGCCCGCCCGAACGCCCCCTCGCCTTCGTCTCCCACTCTTGCGCTGAGTTGTGAAAATTTCCACAAGTTAAAATTAAATGAAGGAAACAACAAAAAAATAAGTGCAAAGGAAGCAGGCGAATATAGCAGACGGCAGAAAAAGGTGCCTAGTAATAACAACTGCGGGCAGTGAATTAGCCACCCTTAAGTGAAAAAAGCAATGAAAAGTCTTTTAAATAAAAGAGAAACTGACGACTTTGTGATAAATAAACCAAGTGCTTGAAAACGAAAACTCCACGACACATCGATCAAAATTAAAGGATATAGCCGCTGTGGATAAAAGGTGCCTAGTAATTTTGTATTATACTAAATTCGATCTCAAATCATTGGATACAACGAATGGTTGAGAATACTGTGGTTTACATTTTAAATATTTCCTTAAGTCGCTTAGAAAAATTCATATCTAGACAGTATAACTTAAAAATAATATAGAACTAGAATAAAAGAAACTATTTAAACAATTGGTTCCTTTTATTATATTAATTTGAGTTCGCGAGATTCGATTTAGGATCGACAGATTCTAAGTCAGTGTGATATATTTACAATGTGGTGTTCCTACTATATTCCTATAATAATTTGTAAACTCACTTTATAACAAAAAATAATATAATTAAATTGCAAAGTAATTATCAATTTATGTTTAATAGGTAAACAAAAATAGTCAGACATTTTATTAGAAGTAAATTAAATGTATAAAATGTTTTGGACTACATATTAATATTTATACAACTTTAAAAAATGCAAATTTATATATTTTACTAATACGAATAGCAGAAACTTTTACTAATATACCAATTAGAAAAAGTTACTTGCATACGTTTTTGAAATAAAGATGCTCTCCCAAATATGAGAACAAACCAATTAAAACATGAAATTATACGGGAATCTACGAACAGAAAAATTAACCAACCGCAGATAGGAAGGAAAACGATAAGGACAAGCAGGCAGAAGGAAGGGTGTCCAGTAATTTAGGACTTTCAGTCGAAAAATAATCCCCCCGTGAAGTGATCTCGCAGGCAAACGAACCGCCCACCCCTAAAAAACATCCGCTCTTATCAGGCGCACCCCGTCTATGTGTGAGTGAGTGTTTCCTTCGGTGTTCTCCGCCTCTAGTGTGTGTCTCTGTGTGCATGAGCGAGCGCGTAAGTGGTGGTGCGCCGGCAGCGCAGTCGGCTTCCTGCGTCGAGGACTTTGACTTGCTCATTCGTGCGCGAGTCTTTCCAGTCTTTCCCGACTCTTTCCCGCAACAACAACGGACTCTCCTCCTCGCCGCCGCTGCAGTAGCAAATAAAGAAAAACAAGAAACCGCAAACGTTAGGCGGCAAAGGAAATAAAATTACAACGAAGTGAGCCAGAAAACAATTCAATTCCATTTAAAACCGAGCTATAAGTGAAAAAAATATACCTATTTGTGGGATCGTGCCAGGCGAAAAATATTTAAGCTTTTTGCCTTCGTCGAGCTTTTCTAATAACTGTTTGACGTGCCAGTGTGTGTGAGAGTGATTGTGATCGTGCTCTTTCTCTCGCTCTCTTTCTCTGCATCTGTGTATTGAATGGTGTGGCTTCTCAATTGATTTGAACAAGTGCATAAAAACAATAACAATTGCAAACAAACCGAACAGTGGCAAAGCATAGAAAACAAAATAGAAGCGTGGAAAAAACAGAAATGAGAAGAGCTAGAAAAGTGGAGACTGTGCTGGGCCGTATGTGTGTGTGCCAGGAAGACGGGGAATTTCTGTGGGAATGCTGAATGATTTTCAATTAAGTGTACAACAAAGCGGCCGAGAAAGCGATAAGATAAGCGCGGCGAACGCAAATATTTAGCAAGTGGAGGAAGCAAGAGGAGCGTGGGTTTTCGAAAAAGAAGACAAGGATTTTTTGTTGGAATTACGATCACAGAAAGTGATAACACTGAAAAATTCATGAATTTCATGACTTTCCACTGCGATTGCCTGGAATCTCGGACGTGTCGGTGTGTGTGCGTTCCAGTTTCCAGTGTGTCGCATGTAAAGTTTTCCATTCCATTTTACGTGCCCTGCTGCCTTTTACCTTCATTGCTAGCTTTTAATTTGTTGCTCTCCTAATTCCTCCACACCCTTTGGCAAGATTTCAAGTCACAGTCGCGCACACAGGCGCAGGCAACAGTTGTTGCTGTCATCATCAGTCTCCGTCCCATTTCAACACTCGTTCTCTTCCGGCGAACTCTCTCTTTTTGCCCGGTGCTCTCTCTCGCTCGTGCAGTGCGTGTGGCTCTCGTTGTTGTGGCTGTCGCAGGCGGGTGCCCATTTGAAACACATTTGAAATTTCCATTTAGATTTCCTCATTACGTTTTCCCTCATCGAGCGGGCCTGCATAATGTGCTGCTCTGCTCGTTTGACCCTTTGGGGTCGCCTCTTAAATTAAATTCTGTGCCCGCGCGCTCAATTGGACGCCGGCAGCGCAGTAGCAGCGCCGTTTCCAGTGGAGAGTCCTTTTTGTTTTTGGGGGAACAAAAAATCTCTACACACAGTGGGTCTTGGCTAGGTGAAATTTAGAATCCGAAACTTTTTTAAAACGGACGAATTCCAAGTTGGGAGATTTTTTAAATATATACATTTTAAAGAGAAAGATATGTTATTTGTTGGGAGATGTTATATATATTTTTTCATGCTATTTAGAAATCGTTTTACTGAGGTATACATTATTTTCACTAAAATATTGCCTTAAAGGATTCATATAAAATATAATTAAAGTAATGAAGATATTGTATATAATTGTAATAATTAAAGTTAATTAATTATTAATTTTTTCATTATAAAAATGTTGTAAATCATATAGCAAAACAGCAAGTGTTTTTATTGTATAAGAAATAAGGAAAAATAGCAACCTTTCCTCCTTTCTAGCATTCTTAGTTCTTACAACCCTCAACAAGTTTTTGAAAACCAAATCCTGGATCCCCAAAAATATTAATCTTTGTAATTCCTTCCATTACAGCACGCCCTGGAATATATGTTTTAACGGCTGTCCCCCGCTCAGAATAAGTCTCACAGGGTCTCCAGGAGAATCCCAGAGCCAAAGGACAATCGAAGGACCTTAAATGAACTCTGACCCGCGCATGAGGGCATAAATCGAGATCGCAGCCTCTCACTCTCACTTCGCTTCACTCCTCTGCTAAGTGACGCAAACACGACGGCTTCCCAATGAAGATGGCATCTCAACGATTCTGCCTGCGGTGGAACAACCATCAGAGCAATCTGCTGTCCGTCTTTGACCAGTTGCTCCACGCAGAAACCTTCACAGATGTGACGCTGGCCGTCGAGGGGCAATACCTGAAGGCACACAAGGTGGGTATTTGATCATTGAATATTAAGTAGGAGCAAAAGATGAATTTAATTGAAATTAAACCTAACAATAATGAATCTAATAACCTTCCTGATTTCTCCTTAGATGGTGCTATCCGCTTGCAGTCCGTACTTCAATGCCCTGTTCATAAATCATCCGGAAAAGCATCCGATTGTCATTCTGAAGGATGTCCCCTATTCTGACATGAAATCCCTGCTGGACTTTATGTACAGAGGCGAGGTCTCTGTGGACCAGGAGCGACTTACCGCATTCCTGCGCGTGGCCGAGAGCCTGCGCATCAAGGGCCTCACCGAGGTCAACGACGACAAGCCCTCGCCGGCAGCGGCGGCTGGAGCTGCAGCTGCAGCGGGAACAGTTGCGGCTGGCTCTGAGAGCACGCCCACTCCCCCGCAGCTGCAGCGCATACAGCCTTATTTGGTGCCACAGCGGAATCGGACACAGGCCGGCGGTCTGCTGTCCAGTGCCGCCGCCGCCAATGCTGGAAATACGCCCACCCTGCCGGTGCAGCCATCGCTGCTTAGCTCAGCCCTGATGCCGAAGCGAAAAAGAGGCAGGCCACGCAAACTGTCGGGCAGCTCGAATGGCACGGGGAATGACTACGACGAATTCGAGCGCGAGAACCTGATGAACGACTCCGATCTGGGCAATGGCAAACTGGGCAACGATTCCTACTCCGGCAACGATGATGGCTCCGATGATAATCAGCAAGATGCAGGCAATACGGATGATCTGAATGTGAGTCATAGAAGAAATTATAGATTGAAATTAGATTGCCCTGAAGTTTCTATAAATGTATGAGACTAATTCAACTCTTCTCTTCTTCTCACAGGAAAGCCGCGATTCTCTGCCCACGAAACGATCAAAGAACGCCAAGGATCACCGCGTCGTGAGCCACCACCACCAAGAGGACAACAGCACAACTTCCGGTGAGTTCAGACACTGCCAATCTGTTCGTTAAAAAAGCATTGCCTAGTCCTAAGATCATTTAAATTGTAACCATAAATAAGTCCAAAAAATGCACCATCAACCAATATCTCGATACCTCTCATGTGCACCCAGCAAAAATCGAAATACCAACTCAATCCAATGCAGAGCCAGGCTGAATGAAGTCACATTATTTTTATATATATAACCACATTCGTTCGACAAATCTCATCTGCGAATATCGGAAAAGCTAAAAGGGATTTTACGCATTTCAATTAGGTGTAGAATCTGAAATCTGAAAAGCTAAAACTCGCGTCGGTTTCTCGCTACTCTCTCGCCCCTCCTCCTTCTCCTCCTGCAAACAGTGAAAAGAAAAGAAGAAAAGTGAGAAAATAATACGAAAAACAAAGTGAAGTGTTCTCGTTCGAAGGCATCTCTT
The DNA here is from genome assembly GCA_008042675.1 of Drosophila seguyi. Lineage (NCBI taxonomy): Eukaryota > Metazoa > Arthropoda > Insecta > Diptera > Drosophilidae > Drosophila > Drosophila seguyi. The sequence goes on from VNJU01004254.1 coordinate 37,094, forward strand.
CCGTCCGTCGGCAGGTGAGTGTCCCCAAAGATGATGATGTTGATGATGCCCAAGAAATGCAAATCCACAAGCTGACGAAGAGAATTAAAGAATTGTGAAGTTGAGAATCGGGTTGAGCTCACAGGGATTCATGGCCGACGGGATAATGAAAATATAACTAAGATCAAAAATGATACAGATAAACCAAAATTTTCCAAATTCCAAAACCAAAATAAATCGCGAAAAACTCCTGGAAATGAATAAGCGTCACCTCTGCTCTCTCCTATCTCTGTCTCATAAAAATGACCATCACCACCAAAAATGAAATGCTGATCTCTGTTGTCCATTTCCGTTCCATCTCCTCCTCGAAACAAACATGAAACAAAAACCGAAGCAACATGTATGAAAAACTGATCAACTGAAGAAGCAAAGAAAAAAAGAAAACTGAACTGAACTGATAAAACTTTTCGAACAAACTCTCGCAACGCGTTGAAAATGGCTTGAAATCCCTATAGCTTTTCCGATCCGATTTGAAACTCTTTCACTCTCTCTCTCTCACTCGCTCTCTCGCGTCATGTGTTTTGCCTTTCTCTTGCATATGTACATCCTGCACACACACAACACACCCATTTATACACACGCATATCACCTTGTATTACAAGTGTACTAAGTTTATACGCCTGAATATTATAAATATTACTATATATATTACCTATTAAATATTTATGAATTTCTCGTTAGAATTTTGATTAATCATTAAAGATAATTTTAGTTTATTTTTAATTAAATTTAAAGTTTAATCAGCTTTCTAAATGAAATTTAAAAATGTTGAAAGAAAACTTGTTCTGCACATTTGAAAACACTTAAAAACTTAACAAAAAGTATGCAATGATGCACGTTTTCAACATTTTGAAGCATACTCGTAGGCGCATTTTTTAATACTCTAATTTTTTTGTGTCTCCTAAATTTTGCTAAACCCTTCAATTTATACCTGTTCAATTTATAACGTAAATTATTTAGAATAAATTCTGAACAGCAAAAAATATGCTATAACAGATACAAGTGAAGGGATTTAAAAACTAAACTAAACTAATGGCCTCCCCAATATAATTTGTTTAAGCAATGTCCACAAATTAAATCCTTTCTAACTAGTCAAACCGGCGTATAATCTTAGTACTAGAAGGCTCTTTTGAACCCAAAGCTAACCAACTTTGAACAATTTTGTTTTAGATGGTAACGACAGCGATGGCGAGCCAATGGACACCTCTTACATGGAACCTCAACTCATGCTGGACGAATACGACGAGCCCGTGGAGTTCAAGTACAATCCCCTCACCGACAACAGCTCGCCCACGCAGGATCAGACGGACGGCAGCCATCTCAACGAGCAGGCGCGCCAGCAGGCCTTCCTCATAGCCGCGCAGCGGAAACATCAAGCGGACACAGCAGCAGCAGCGGCTGCGGCTGGTGGCGGACTCAAGCTAATCGTTGGAATGGCAGCTGGCGGAGCGCAGGTGAAGAGCATGGTCAGCATACCCAAACTGACGCCAATCGGCAAGGTCAATGCAGCATCCACGCCTCTCAGTTCGCCCGCCGCCTCCTCTTCCGTAGCAGCTGCGGGAAAGCCTCGCGTCCAGAAACGCCCCAAGCTGGGCAAGCAGAACGGCGACGTCAAGCCGACGCCCGTGTTCACCAGCCAGGAATACCTCGATCTGTACAACAGCAATGATGGCTTCAAGTTCAAGACAGGCTCCCTGAGTGGCAGTACGCCCAACTTGAGCAGCGGCAGCGTGGGCGGGGGCACGCCCTCGGTGAAGACCAAGCTCAATCTGAGCAGCAATGTGGGCGAGGGCGAGGCGGAGGGCTCTGTGCGGGACTATTGCACCAAGGAGGGCGAGCACACGTACCGCTGCAAGGTCTGTTCGCGCGTCTACACGCACATCAGCAACTTCTGCCGGCACTATGTGACCTCGCACAAGCGCAACGTCAAGGTGTATCCGTGCCCGTTCTGCTTCAAGGAGTTCACGCGCAAGGACAACATGACGGCGCACGTGAAGATCATCCACAAGATCGAGAATCCCTCGACGGCGCTGGCCAATGTGGCGGCAGCGAATCTCGCCGGTCAACCGCTGGGTCTTTCGGGGGCCTCGACGCCGCCGCCGCCGGATCTGAGTGGACAGAATTCGAATCAATCGCTGCCCGCCACCGGCAACAATGCGCTCTCCACCTCCTCCTCCTCGTCGACGTCGTCCTCCAGCGGTGGCTCCCTGGGCCCGCTGACAGCGTCCGCGGCACCGCCGGCGCCAGCAGCAGCGGCGCAGTAACAAATCTCCGAACCCATCAACCTCACTCCAAGTCCAAAAAGAATGGAAGAAGAAGCAAATAAGAAAAGAAAGGAAGATAATAAGTAGGCAAGCGACAAGCACTCAAAGAAATAGTGGAGTAGGAAACAATAATCATAGAGGAGAGGAGAGAAGAGGAGCAGCCGCTAAGGAAACACGAGAGGAATCAGGTTGCAGCGCATGGCGCTCTTCGCGATTTTTTGTTTGTTTGTTGAGAGAGCAGCAGCTTAAGCAATTAAAGTAGATCTTTTTTTTGTTGATTTTGTTTTTAGTTTTTTACTTGGCTTTGATTAATTATTATTTAACATTTTTAAAAGGAGAAAAAAGCAATGGCCAGCAGGTCGTCGTCGATTTACGGTTATTTTACATTGTGCAATTATTATTCTTCAATTACAATTCTCCGACTCTCCGGCTCTGGAAAGTTGTACTTTTTCTGGACCTAAACCTCTCCTAGGCTTAAGCTAGGACCCTAAACTAATTCTAAACCGATTACTATAATTTATAACCCCGAAAACGAAGGAGTATATCAATTTGTATACCTTTTTCTATTGGACACCGCAGCGGCCTTACTGAGCATCCATTCAGGCATGAGTTACACTAAAAACCATCGGGTTCATGCACTTTTAGATAATTAAACTATATATATACAAAATATATATATGCAGATATGTTATACATAATTATAAACCTAAAATAATTATAAACATTGAATGGTATGTCTAGCCCGTAGTTCTATTAATTAATTTATCTTATCACTATGTTCGATACGCTAATGTTAATGTTAATACTAAATAACAATAATATTACAAGCCGAAATCTAAAAAGAAGCAGGATGAGAATCCATGTATAATGTTAATTAATGCGAGAGGGAGCGCAAATCTACCTTGTTGCCTTCAAATGAAGCTAGTTAAAAGTTAAAACAAGCGAGTCTGGGCTAAGGATCCCCCCAAGGACCCCCCAGAACTCCTCCTAAATAGTTTCCCCTTGCAAATATCCCACAATAATAATAGAGAACCCATTTAATGGGGGCGATCGCCAGACGATCGACGATAGACACACAAAAAGCAACAATAAATACTGTAATTTAACGCTAATAATAATGGTATATATAATAATAATATAATTTATCAATCAAACGATTTATATGTTGTATATCGGAGGCTTAAATTATCGCCAAAGAAAATGAAAGAAAATCAAAAACAAAACCTAAACGAAAATGCAGTTGAAAAATCAAACAGTAACGTGGCAAAAGCAGCAAGCAAAACCAGGAAAAGCACACAGAAAAACGATCTCCAAACAAAAATAAATAAAAACAAAACAAAAGAAAACAAAACACAACCACTTGAAAGGGTTAAAAATATACAAGTTATTCCTCAAAAGTCATTTGTTGCAATTCGAAAACTAGTTTAACAAAATATACAAACTGAAAACTGCTAGAGAAAAGCTGAAACAAAATTAAGCGCAATTTTAAACAAACAATAAACAAGCTGCGTACGCTAATTTATTAAATAATTTTTGTTTTTAATTCTTTATTTAGTGGTAGCTAGTGCAATTTAGTCCGTAAGCCGCCGTCTTCTACCCGAAAACCAACACCGATTTCCGCCTTCAACCACCAACCAATCTCCAATCTTCCAAACTTCCCTCTTTTGGCGTTAATTTTAAACAATCAAACAACACACGCATATTGTTTGTACTATATTTTACTTTATTTTTAGTCTACTTTTTTATATATACACATAAATATATATTTACATATATTTTTGCAATCAAAAAACAAAAAGCTTCAGCAATTTTCTCGCTTTCAAAAAACATGTCCAAAACTCGAAGTCTATGCGAGCAATAATTATATATATAAACAGATACACATAATATATATAGAGTGAGTCATGCTTTGATGCCCAAAGAAAAAAATAATAAGAAAAACAATACATAAAGAAGTGCAAGGCAAGAAATAAACAAAACAAAAGCAAAAACCTTCCATATGGAAATGAGAAAATTGTCTGGATTGTTGGTAAAACATGGTTTTCCGTTTAAATTAGCCAATTACGAGACACACACCCTTTACGATATATATGTATAATACGATACGTTAAACATAATTACTAAATAGTGAATCACACACACGCAATATTAATCAAGCAGAACATTTATTATATTATATATCGTTTAAAACTGACCAACAGAAGAAAATAAAAAGAAACACAATTGAAAACAGCAAAATACAAAAAACACTTAAACAAAATCAGTTCTGAAACACAAAATTGATTGGTTTTATTTAGAAATCCATCTGTTTGGGATACGAGGCTCCGCTCAACCGGTCAAGACTGAACCTTAAAGAGGGGTCCCCCTTGGAGCTGGAACGTTATTTAGTCTCTTGAGATTTTGTATTCGGGGAGAAAAAATAAGAAACTATCTGAGTGCAGCTAAAAAAATCGTTCCCTACTATAAAATTCGGCTTCTCGAAGTTTATAAGCAATTAAAAATAATTTACTGTTCGAAAAGATGTATTAAAAAAATATTTGAAAGTTCGAACTTAATGGTTTTTAATATTTCTATCTGCAGTGACCACCAATCAGGCGACTCCCGAGCTTTCCCAGCGCCTATTTGGCTCCACCTCGACCACAATCTCTGCAGCTCCCAAGGCATCTACCACCGGCAACACATCTGTCCAGGAGCCACTTCCCCTGCTGGAGATTAGCGACAACAAAGACTCAGCACCCGTTCACTTGCCCACTATCTTGGGGCTAAAGATAAGAGCCATTAATACACCAAATCCGCCGACTCCGACTCCGCCCACACAGACGCCGCCACAAACCCCCTCGAAATCCAAGCCGAAGACCAAGCAGGGCGGCGGCAACAGCGGCAACACCAACTCCTTGCTGAAACAGCAACTCAGAGGTGGGGCCAAGGATCCCGAGATACCGCTGACCCCCAGACGGATCACAGTGGCCGTTTCGCCGAATTCCACTTTGAGTATCGAGGAAAACGCCTCCAAGGAGTTGGAGAGAACAACCCAGGAAGAGGTAAATGCCTGCAGTGGCCTGCAATCTCTGGCCAATGCCGCCGAACAGCAGGCGGCTCAGGTGCACCACCAGCTGCTCCTACACATGGCCGCGAATAATCCCATGCTGAAGCCCACCGATTACTACCACCAGCAGCAGCACCAACAACAGCAGCAGCAGCAGGCTTCCCCCTCCAGTGCTGGCCAGTATATGGACGATGAGATGGATTTCCTTATGCAAGATCATCATCAGAAAGATGACGAGCCCGATCATGATTTGCTGACTCTGGCCGATGAAAATGCTGGATTGCCTGGCTATCAGGATGACCGGTCCAAGCACGACGAAGACTCACCTGAGCCAGCTCCTGTTCCTGCACCGAGGAGCGGCAAAAAGGGAGTCAAGCGACCCATTCAGCGGCGACGGGTACGCCGCAAGGCCCAGTCCACCCTGGATGACCAGGCGGAGCACCTGACGGAGATGTCCGTACGGGGATTGGATCTCTTCCGCTATGCCAGTGTGGTGGAAGGCGTCTACCGGTGCACGGAGTGCGCCAAGGAGAACATGCAGAAGACCTTCAAGAACAAGTACAGCTTCCAGCGGCATGCCTTCCTCTACCACGAGGGCAAGCATCGCAAGGTCTTCCCCTGCCCTGTCTGCTCCAAGGAGTTCTCGCGGCCGGACAAGATGAAGAACCACCTGAAGATGACGCACGAGAACTTTACGCCGCCCAAGGATATCGGCGCCTTCAGTCCCCTGAAATACTTGATAAATGCAGCTGCTGCCGGCGACATGCACGCGTCGATCTATCAGCAGCAGCAACAACAGGAGCTGGAGCAGGCCCATTACCAGAGGCAGTTGGTCGAACAGGAGCAGCAGCAGCAGCAGCAGCAGCACAACGCCTCCTTTGACACCCAGGAGGACAGCTCGCCGTTGCTGCTAATGCCGGATGTGAAGCTCGAGGATCAGGAGAACGAAGATGCCGAGCTCAGCGATGGCGGCGGCTTCGAGGCCTCGGCGAATCCAGCGGCAGCTGCCGCCGCCATGCTGAGCCTGCAGCAAGATGTCATCATTAAGAATGAGATACAGATCTCGCCGTCGCCTTCGCCCACGCCCACCACAACGCCGCAGCCGCCCAGCTCCTGTGCGGTGGCGGAGGGCAAGTCCTTGGCACTGGCCACCACCGCACAAACCGCAACGTAAAGACTTTGGCAACGTTTTACCTTAAAAAAGAATGCGAGGTCTGAAACTGAAACTGTAGAATACTTCATAGGTACATTTAGGTGTAGATTATAAGCGATCGCAGCAGACTCAAATCGGTTAGTTAAATTTACTAGACTAAACTGTAATGGTAACGCATAAGCAATATTATTATAGCTACCAACTAGTACGTGCTCCGTCCAGCCTTTTATAAGCAACACTAACTAACTGATAAGTAATATTTAATTTTTAAATATAATAGAATTTGTAAGCAACGCGCACGCTAGGGATGTCTTAAAATGTCGGTTTATCGGTACTGTGTCGATATTTTACGCAAAATCGATCTTTTAACGTTGGACTAAATTCGATATTCTGTTTATATATCGAACCAATGTAATCGGGAGAAGATCAAACACAATTTAAATACAATTTTTTTGATATTTTTCATAATATCCATATTTTATGGATTTTCAATACATTATTTGGGAGTTTCTCTCTCGATATATCTACATCCCTAGCACACACAGTTCAGTGAACTTTAATTACTTTCGGCTTTAATTATAAACAAATTTTTGACTGGCTCTCAGCATGCGAGCGCTTCCTTTTAGAACCCTTTTATTTTCTCCTAATTTGTGATTTTGTTGACCCCATTTAACTTAGACCTTTTAGCATCTTTTTGTTTTTATTGTATATATTATACACTATATACAATTATTGTTTAGGTTTGTTTAATACTCAAAGTCCGTAGTATAATTATTTTGTTCGATTTCCTTGGCGACAAGCTGAAATTCAAATGTATTTGGCTATTTGTGCAATCATCAAAACGAGTTGGGGTCGAAATCTGCAAAGGTTACCTATCCCCAACACAAAATGTTGTAAACTTAATTACTTAATTTACTTAACTAGGCCTTAATTATAATTATTATTAATATTACACCCTTAAGGCGATCGATCCAAGCAACAAAATGCGCAACGGACTTCCAGTGAAGAAGAAACTAACTGATATTTATACGGAATCCCACATCGTGGTATTATGTTATATGAATATGACTTTACCAACAACCGATTACTTAACGCAACAACTACGACTTACAACTCACAGAATATGCGCTCAATCTTTTAGATATTTTAGTTGGACAAGTCTTCTAGGCCTAGCTCTTCGCGAAGAGAATAGAGTTCATTGAATAAAGAGAATATTTTACTGAAAAAAGGAAATCATTTCACTACATGTTGTTTGGGCTATTCATGAGAAGGAGCAACGTAAAAACATATACACTCTCGACTTTAGGTTCCTAAACATTTATTGCATTTATCTGCTGATATCTTAACCTACGACTTCTACTGATTATTGGCCCTGCGGTACCAGAACCGAGCCCGAAAGTCATCGGAACAGGTGAGGAATGCAGGTGCGTTCGGCGAGTGAGTGATGTAACGCACAGGTCCGTTGTGGCCCAGAGAGTTGAGCGTCAAGCGACAGCCATTTCGGGAATTCCACGAGCACAGAGACGTGGTGGCCTCGTCCGGGAAGAGGACATAGTCCTCGGTGTGGTTGAACACGGCTTCAGTTTGGTGCTCCTGCTTACCAGTGGTGCCGGCACCCGTGTACGTCTGGATCGGACGGCTGGTGCAGAGCTCCCACAGGTAAACAAGGGAATCCATGCCGGAGGAGAGGAGGTACTAAGAGCGGAGGAGAAATGGTAATTGGATCTCTGACAAGGCCCAGTGTCTTACCTTTCCATTCCGAGTAAACTCCAGCGAGCAGATGGCCGCTCCGCCATGCGCCTCGGCAATAGTGTTGATGCAACGCCCGCTGATGCCGTCCCAGATCTTGATGTCGCCGTCGTAGCTCCCGGTGGCATACAGCTTGGCCGTGGGCGAGTACTTCACGCACGTCACGCCCGCCTTGTGCTGCTGCGAGGGAATGGCGCTGACGAAGCACTGCGCGGTGTGCACATCGTACACGCGCAGGACATTGTGCTCCGTCCCAATGGCTATGTAGTCGCCGGTGGGATGGAAGGAGAGGCATAGCACCGGCTCGCAGTCGGTGAACACCTTGTGGGCCTTCTTCACCGACGGCTTGGCGATGTCGAACAGCTTGACGGTGCCGTCGCGCGAAGCCGAGGCCAGGATGTGCTCCTTGGGATGGAATTCCAGGTAGGACACCTCGTCGGTGTGATCGTACAGCGTGCGTATGACCGGATGACCCTGCTGCTCGCGCCCGGGCTCTATATCCTCGGGCGCCGACTTGGCCAGCATCCGTTCCACGTCCAGAATCTTGATGCTGGCGTCCACACTGCCCGTGGCCACGAGAGAGCCGTCGCAACTGAAGGCCCCCGCACGGCAGGCCTGCTTGTGCGACGTCACATAGGCGGTTTCGTAGGAATGCGGCTCCGGCGCCAAGGCTGAGGCCTCCGGCTCGAACTCCAGGTCAATGCCCGGCAGAACGTCATCCGAGTGGGTCTTGTCTTTGTCGCTCAGCGTCTGCATGCCGGCGATCATAACGTGCAGCAGCCGCTCACTCGGCGCACACTGGTCCGCCTTCACCAGCATGGACAGCTCCATGGCAAACTTCTCCAAGCCGTCGTACATCAGCTGGCTGAAAGGCGTTGCAAAAGTTGGGTTTTTGAGGTGTTGCCTTTTCACGCTTACCTGATCATCAGGCGGTAGAGTATCTCCCGGTTCTTGACCAGGTTGCTGGGGTCCAGAATTTCGTCGCGCATCGTTTTAATGGTATTGTTTCGAATATAAACAAAATCTTTAGGGCTGTGATAATATATCAAAATATCAATATATCGATATTTTTCTTAGTATGATATAGCGATATTTTTCGATATTTATTTTTGTTTTGTTTTTAGTGATGTTTTTTATTTTGATGCAAAATATATCATCGATGCGATATTTTTTAAAATATCTCTTAAAATCTTCGGATCCGTTGTTTGACTTTGCAACTATTGTGGAGCGGCATTTCGCTGTGAAGGCAAACAGCGGCGAACGGTATTTCGACGAATTCGACGTGCAGTCACACTAAACAGCTGCAACACGTGTGGGTTCAAATTGTTTTGGTTCTTACTGCAGGGTTTTAAACTAATTAAACAGCTTTACCATGAAGATACGAAAGAACCATAGAGGGAAGCGCTACCGCTACAATGTGAACCGCAAGACGCTGAACAAAACGCGTAGCTCCACGGGCAAGATCAAAGAGTAAGTTGTGCTTTTCCACAAGACCCCCGACGCTTACCTGTATTTTCGTTCGCAGTCCCAAGCTGAAGAAGATGTGGATGGAGGACCAGCGCGTGGGCACCAACTTCGCCGAGATGGGCCTGGCCAAGGATGCCAACAAGGCCATTTCTATACCGAGCTACAAAAAGGACCGCCTTCATGCCGCAAAGGTGGTCAATGGCTTTATCGAGGAGGAGCTGGACGAGGACGAGCGACGGGTCTTGGGCCTGAAAAAACCACCTGTGGAGGAGGCACCAAAAAGGGGGCATGTGGTCCAGGAGCTCGAACAGCTGGCCAGTGAGCGGGCAGATCCCGAGTTCAGGTAATGCCACCGATTCTCATCTATAAAACTCGTAATCTAATAAATGTACTTTAGGTTACCTAAGGGCGTTGTGAAGGAACTAACCTACTTCCTCAACAAACACAAGTTCAACTACAAGGCCATGGTCACGGATCGCAAGAATTTCGGGCAATGGACCTGGCGCCAGTTCCGCCTGAAAATACGCAGGTTTATGGCCATTCCGGAGCAGTTCAATGTCTTCCTTGAACAGAAGAAGCTGCCCGTAGGCGTCAAGCCCGATTGGGAGGAGTACGAGTCGGACAGTGAATGGACTTTGTAAATGATTGGGATCTATGTAATGCCTAGATTTATATTCTACCTTAAAATAAACAATAATAGTAACGTAGCCAAGAAGGTATTCTTCAATTTAAAAACAAGTATAGGGGATTACAATTTTCAGCTAGTCGCCTTTTTAATTAAAAAATCTAATAAATATATTTGCGTAATTTACATTTGACCGTGTAACTTCATTGACTTGCTATTACCGTTACATTTTAAAATGGCTGCATGTCACTCTGACGTACGAGGAAGGGAGACAGATATAGTGTCATCCTAAAATTCGAGTCAACAATACAAAATATTCAGAGATGAGCACTTATCCGACGGGAAACCTGCTCCAATGCCATCTCTATTGTTCTCTCGAATTCACCTCGAAATGAGAGTAACAGAATTTTGCACATGAAATCCAACAGAATTAGGTGAATTTAAAAATCCGTGGGAAACAGATGTCAAAGCTTTTAGATTAAAATTTTACATTTTATGTAAAAAAAAAAATTAAAAAATGGTTTTTGTTTTGGGTTTGGGTTTGGGCTTTTTTAAGGGCTGCTTCGCAAAGCTTGGTCACTTTTTGCTAACGCTAACTTTTTCGACGCTCCATTTTGAAACTAAGTGATATTTTTATGGGTCTTTTCCGTTTTGTGATTTCGTAAGGTAAGGTTCGTAGCAGTTGAGCTCCCGATAAAATCCTTAAAAATTTGCAATATAGATAGGCATCGATTGATTATCCAATTGTGCTTTGAACCGGCGAGTGCCAGTATCGTGAACTCCCGGAATATTAGTCCGGATTTCCATCGATTGACAGGTGAAAAAGAAAGTTTTTTCTGCAATTCTTGGCAAATGTATGAGTGTGTGTGCGAGTGAAATTGCATTGCCGGCCGGTGTCCCACGACGTTTTGCATAATAGCCGAATGGAAATAACGGTGGTGAATCCATCGATCCAAGTTCGGCAATTGGAGCAGCGCCTATTGTCTTGCGGGTCTTCCCGTTAGATTAACTAAAAATTCCGGAAGACTTGCGAATTCCAACATGGCGGCGGCAGTGCAAGTGCATGTGTGTGCGTATTCGATTTGCTTCGATTTTTCTCCGTTTTCTTATTCTTTCATTTCTTTCCCACGCTGCTTCTGCTGGAATTTGTTTGGGAACTTTGCGAATATTGAAAATTAAAGCACTTGACACATGCTTGGCAGATTTTCTTTGCTGTTCGAATGTGTGTGTGTGTCTGCCAGAGTATTTTTACATGTCCCTCCTTCCTCATTTGCTTCTTTCTTAGTTTCTTTTCTTGCATTTTGCACATTGATGCGAAATACAGATTTAAAAATAACATGCGGGAAAATCAGCAAGTAAAATTGTCACTAGGGTAGAAAATAAATCACAACGCCCTATAGACGTGTATGTGTGTGTGTGTGTGCAAGGAAAGAGAGCCCCATCTCTTTTTTTTTCGTCTGACTCTCGCGGCAAGTGCAGTCTGCGGCCATTTCGGCATCTCGCCATCTCGCTCTCCTGCCCGTTGTGCTTCCTTTTTAGCTTTTTGCCTGTCTGTGCTTATGTGTGCGTGTCTGCCGTGCAGTTTTTCACCCTTTGGAATCGCGAATTTTCTGCCGAATGCCGGTGCTTTCCTCCGATTGATTTGGTTTTACTGTTATTTCGCCATTTAATGCAAAAATAAGCTTATTGTTAAGTTTCTTTGTATCTAATTGGAACGGATGTTTCGCAATTAAGAAGCCGGCCGGTGATTTTCGCATTTACACAAGTTTGTTTTTTTTTTTTTTTTTGGCTCCTTGGTGGTTTGGGGTTAATGGTCGTCGTCGTCGTCGTCTGACTGGAGAGAATGCATTTTCTCAGAGCTCCGGTACTCTTCGGCTCTGTTCGTTTTCTGTCTGGGGCTCGTTATTGATTTTTCACCCGGTGCAAATCGGTATATCTCCTCCGCATTACGGCAGTCTTCAAACCGACGGACACTTGGCTTGGTCGTTGTCCGGGTTCAGAAAGTACGCAAGAAAAAAACTTGAAACGCATATAGACTTTTTTCTGCAACACATTCGTATCGTTTTCTGACCGTTTTATTTTATTCCTTTTTTCCAGGATAATTGTGTCCTGTGGATTTGTGATCAGTTTTGCTAGCCTAAAGCAAAGCCTGCGAGCAGCTCTATAAAAAAGTCGGCTAAACAGGTGAGTTTAGTTTTATATTATTTAATCTAACGGATATGGAGAAAAGTTGTCATTTTATTTTTGTAAAAAATTTAAATTTCCTGGTCTACATTGAGAAAAATTACCAACATGATTACACTTTCGTTACTTTTCTTTTACAAAGGTATTCTATTTTCATTTTAAAAAAATTATGTAATTTCACACATTTTAATATTTCTCAATTGTAAAACTTAAATTGTTTATGTATATATTTTTTGTAATATATCTTTTCTCTCTTAATTTTCGTCTGTGCATATCTGTGCATGTGTAAATGCAACGTGCTTTGTGTGTCTACACCACGATGACACGACCCACACCCACCGCATACATACATACGTCGTAGGTCTGTAGAGTCACCCACAGACCGCCACCTCCCAGTTCCCTATACCATTTATATATTTCCACAAAACTTAACTTCGCCCTTTCGTTTTTCCCTTTTAGCGTTCTAGGAAAAGGCTTATAAAACCCTTCTTTCGAGTCTGTAAAGATGGGCAAGGAGAAGATCCATATTAACATTGTGGTCATTGGCCATGTGGACTCCGGCAAGTCGACGACCACCGGCCACCTGATCTACAAATGCGGTGGTATCGATAAGCGTACGATCGAGAAGTTCGAGAAGGAGGCCCAGGAGATGGGCAAGGGCTCGTTCAAGTACGCCTGGGTCCTGGACAAGCTGAAGGCCGAGCGCGAGCGCGGCATCACCATTGACATTGCTCTGTGGAAGTTCGAGACGGCCAAGTACTATGTGACCATTATCGATGCCCCCGGGCATAGGGACTTTATCAAGAACATGATCACCGGCACCTCGCAGGCCGACTGTGCTGTCCTGATTGTAGCCGCCGGCACCGGTGAGTTCGAGGCGGGAATCTCCAAGAACGGTCAGACCCGTGAGCACGCCCTGCTGGCCTTCACGCTGGGCGTGAAGCAGCTCATTGTGGGCGTGAACAAGATGGACTCCACGGAGCCGCCATATAGCGAGAATCGCTACGAGGAGATTAAGAAGGAAGTGTCGTCGTATATTAAGAAGATTGGCTATAATCCGGCCTCAGTGGCTTTTGTTCCCATCTCGGGCTGGCACGGCGACAACATGCTGGAGGCTTCGGAGAAGATGCCCTGGTTCAAGGGCTGGACCGTGGAGCGCAAGGAGGGCAAGGCGGAGGGCAAGTGCCTGATTGACGCGCTGGACGCGATCCTGCCTCCGCAGCGTCCCACCGACAAGCCGCTGCGCTTGCCGCTCCAGGATGTCTACAAGATTGGTGGCATCGGTACCGTACCCGTTGGCCGTGTGGAGACTGGCATCCTCAAGCCAGGTAAGCTGGACTACTCCGTCTTGATTGGCTCCATTGTTTTTCCGGGTCGAGTGGGAGGTGTCTCTCTCTCTCTCTATCTGTCTACCCTTTGATTATGTTTCATTCATGTACTCCTTGGAATTTGGGTCGGCTGTGTGGGGGGTGCCACTCCCACACCCTCTGCCTGCCAAGAGCCCCTGCGCATGTATGCATTATTGAGCGAGTGTCGCTGCCGAGAGCGAGGCGGCACTGCACCCCCAACCCCAGAGCACTGAGAAATTGGGGATACTCGCGTTTCACTTTTGCAGACAACTCGAATGATGAATTCGGTTGAGCCCATTTAAAGAGCTCGGCTAGAAATATTACGTATACGCACAGAATTTATTTAATTCCATTCCGTTGCAGGCATGGTCGTCAACTTTGCCCCGGTCAATCTGGTCACCGAGGTAAAGTCCGTAGAGATGCACCACGAGGCTCTCACCGAGGCCATGCCCGGCGACAATGTCGGCTTCAACGTGAAGAACGTGTCTGTTAAGGAGCTGCGTCGCGGCTATGTGGCCGGTGATTCGAAGAACAATCCTCCCAGGGGAGCAGCTGATTTCACCGCTCAGGTAAGGAATAATGAATTAATTTAGAGTCTGTTTTATTGTGCTGTTAAACAAGATTATACTTCTCTAAGTGGAAGTTGACTATAATTATTCTGCAACTTTTCCACTTGTTTAAACATTTTCCCCATAAAGGTATAGTTAATTGACTGACTATATGCCATCTTGTATTCCAGGTGATTGTGCTTAACCATCCGGGCCAGATTGCCAACGGGTATACTCCGGTTTTGGATTGCCACACGGCCCACATCGCCTGCAAGTTTGCCGAGATCAAGGAGAAATGCGATCGCCGTACGGGCAAGACCACCGAGACGGAGCCGAAGGCCATCAAGTCCGGTGATGCGGCCATTATTGTGCTGGTCCCCAGCAAGCCGCTATGCGTCGAGAGCTTCCAGGAGTTCCCACCGCTGGGTAGGTTCGCTGTACGCGATATGCGTCAGACCGTGGCCGTGGGTGTCATCAAGTCGGTCAACTTTAAAGAGACGACCTCGGGCAAGGTAACAAAAGCCGCTGAGAAGGCACAGAAGAAGAAATAACTAGGGTGCCAGCAGAACTACGACAACATCATCACTCGAATCCAACAGCAGACGGCTAGAGCAACAACACCAGCAACAAAATCAACAGCAAGAACACCAGAAGCAACATGCACACATCTCAAGTTTATAATATCCAATCGACGATCAAAAGCAAACAAGAACTACCTTAGCTCCAAGAAGACAACACCAATTACTACTATCAACAGGCAGATATTATATGAAATCGAACAGATGCCACAGATACTACAATATATAATAATCCCACAAACGAATATTAGCAAGGAGGAGGAGGAGAGGAGCTGCAGCACCTTGACCGCCGTGGCGGTGCTCGTGGTGGTGGTTCACTGTCTCATCTATCTAAACTTGTATCGTCATCGCAAGTCGTTCCGCAGGAAACCCACTAATGAGGCAGTGATGCTGTAGCTCCTTCGATATATACTCATCTACAAAACTAAGCTTACATTTGATTAGCAGCCACAGCCACACACATCCTGTCGTGTCATCATCCACCCGAGTCTCGAATATGGATTTTAAACACTTTTTATACTTTTGATAAGTCAAGTCGGAGGCATTCGATTTAAAATCTATTATACGATGTAATTTCTGAATTTAGTTGTAAACCACCACGACCTCCCCATCCCCAAACACACACCCTTTACCCAACACTAAAAAAAAAAACAAAGACTACATTCGTAATGAATTCAAAATTTTCTCTTGAAACCAAAAGACAAATGCTTAAGAAGTATTATAAAAAAATGAAAAATGATCATAACATACACACAACATAATCATGCGGTTTTTGAAAACATTTTAAATGTTTGATCGAGCCTCATTTAGCATTTGCGTACTATACTTGCATTACATTATATACGTTAACCGCATCATCGATCATCATCGCCCATACATATATAAAACCAGCATTGTAATTCACGTTACTCTCTCACCACTCGGAATTTATAAAAAAAAAAAAACATCGTAATACCAGAACAACCATTCATATATGGATACAGAACATGTTGCTTGATACAAGATCTTTTAAATGATGAGAAAAATAAAGGAAGCTTAACCGTAAATACCAAAATAAATAACTTAGCAGTGGTTTTATTATTTTAATTTAAGATCATTTTAAATTAATTAAGAAGAATTTTCAAGATTTCCGTGAATTGAAGACTACGATACTATATTTTAAACAGTTTTTATGCGGGATGATAAGTGGAGTAAATAAAACTTTAAACTATTACTAAATTTATTTGAAATTTCTCGACTCCCTAACTATTAATTATTTTGAAGTATACACATTATCGAGCCGGGCGTTCCCTTGTTTGATGTGATGTTTCTCCAGCTCTAGGTCTTGGGAGCTTAGGTTGCTCAAAAGACAGTTCTTTTACTTAGCTATGGTTAGCTATCGATTTTCCGATAAGAATCGAAATTTCAAATAATATAATCGAATGAATACCAAAAAATACCAATAAAATCTGGCTTTTTTAACTTCCACCTCTACTTCTGACTCACTAGGCGGCTTTTATAAAAACAACAAAACAAAGCACCGGAATCTCAGCCGGCTGTTCACAATTGGATCGACAAATCTGTGATTCAGACTTAAAACTCCCCCGTTCCACACAATTACCTTTAGTCGAGCGAAGAAATTCCCTGAAACAACTCGAAAATGGCTGATCCACGAATCCGCCAGTTGGTAATCAAGACTGGAGTCGTTAAGCGTTTGGCCAAGGAAAAGTCCGTGTACGAGAAGGAGGTCCTGACGGAAAAGGCCAGGATGGAGAAGTTTAGGGGTGAGGGCGCCGACGATCATGTGCTGCGCAAGCAAGAGGAAGTCATTGCCGAGTGCGAGATGATGATCCCAGACTCCAAGAGGAGGTAATTATCGGTGGAATCTCTTTTAAGCTGGTGACTTATCATTTATTTTGCAGGCTCCTAAAGGAGTTTGAGGTCTTGAAAAAGTATCTGGATGACGAGCAGGATCTCAAGGAGACGGAGGAATACACTAAGGCCGCAGATGTCCTTACAGAAGCGAAGACGGTCCTAGAAGCCTAAGAACAGCGGCAGCCGCACACATTCCCCTTAAAACTCCGCATTTATTGCATATTCCTGAAAATATCAGACCTTTATCCAGTGGGAGCCATCCTGGAGACCTCAAGCTGCCGAGCGGCCTCTAATCCTAAAGTATTCGCAGCCTCTTTAGCATTTAATACCTCATTTTGTTCGGATTTATTATAAAACAAAAAATTAAATTAACATTCAAAACATAATCAGCTGTTGTATTTTTCCGCTGTCCAACACTTGATTTCCGAAAAGCCGCTTTAAAATTATGAATACTAAGAGGAAACTTTATTTTATATACATATGTTCTTAACAATTTATAATTATCCCAAAATCCTTATTTATTTAATTAAATCTAAAGGCCGATGCTTGGCATCTACCTTTATTGCAATCACACCTCCAACGTTTTTCAGCACTGGTTAACCAAAATGCCGCACAAAACAATGAAATTGAGCGAAATTAAAGACAATATAAGACATGTACTGGAAAATTTGCAACAATTGGAGCACATAACTAACGATGACGCACAGGATATCAATGCGGAGCAGGCGGCGAAACTGCAGCGCAGCACGACAACCCTGCTGGATGCACTTGACCAAGTGCCCGTGGCCAGAGTAGCCGGCATACAAAAACAAAGAATACGCCGGCGTCGCTTGGAAAAACAAAAGAAAAAGGAACTCAAATGTAGGGCCAAGAAAGCAAGGCAGGACTTGCAGTCGAAACCAAAGGTATCCGCTGAAATACCACTGACTCACAGGGAGAAACAGGCGGAGCACATCTCACTGAAGAAACGCCATGATGCGGCCTCAATATTGCAAACATTTGATCTTCTTGAGAAACTGTGCGAATCTAGAGGAGGCGACAAGGTGGCCCTCAGCCAAAAGCTGGCCCAAATGCGTCTGGTTTGGCGGAGAGTACAGCAGGAAAATGAGGGCGACCATGACAAGAAGTCCCAGAAAAGGGTGTCCTCCATAGAATCGCAATGGCAGGCGGTTTTCTTTGGCCAATCTTCAGATATCGTTAGGGAAAACAAGGAGACCTTCTACCAGAGGCGGTAAGAATTCGACTATTTTGAATCGTTAAAGTAAAAAATATAAAAATGTTATTTCTTTCAGTTCCATATGGGATTCTTATATAAGCTACGGGGAGAGAGTCACCTGTATTCCAAGAGGATGGGTGCTACCGCCTGAAAATCCCTCAGATCTGTGGACAGAATACAAAATTGCGTAGCTATAAGTATAAAGAAACACAAGTGATAATTATGTTGTGGAATTTTATATCTTTAGAAGAATATCTGTTTTATAGCTTAAATGAGGGGCAAGTGCGGACTCAATCACGCACACACGGTGTATTCCTGCCGCTTATTCGTAGACCCAATCGACGGCAGCCGGGGTCCAGGTGACCAGCTCCTTCTCGTTGAACCACAGAGCGATCTCCTTCTCGGCAGACTCGACGGCATCGGAGCCGTGGATGATGTTGCGTCCGACCTGGATGCAGAAATCGCCACGGATGGTGCCGGGCAGGGAGTCGGCGGGGTTGGTGGCACCGAGCATCTGGCGGCCGGTCTTGACCACATTGAGGCCCTCCCAGACCATGGGCACCACGGGGCCGGAGTTCATGTAGTTGACAAGTCCGGGGAAGAAGGGGCGGGCCGACAGGTCGGCGTAGTGCTTCTCCAGCAGCTCCTTGGAGGCCTGCAACGATTACAACACGCACAGCGTTATCACTTGATTGCTTTTTTGACCTCTACTACGGGCAAAGTGTCGCCGCACTAATGGCTATGACGCTTGCACCCAACCCAGCGCCAGCCGCCGCCTTTGAGGTTAGATCAGAAGATAACCCCCGCGTGGGCCATCGATTTTGTTCCAATAATCCAATTATCGCCATTCCTTACCCAGGTGAACTTCAGGGCGACCAGCTTGAAGCCCTTCTGCTCGAAGCGCTCGATGATCTTGCCGACGAGTCCACGCTGGACGCCATCGGGCTTGACCATGATGAAAGTACGCTCCTTGTTGGCCGCCATCGCTACGGAAATAATTGAGAAAAGTGCCAAAATGGAGCCCAGCATTTGCAGCTTCATGTGTTCCGTGTGCTTTGAAAAAATCTCGAGTGCCACACGCCGGCTGGCTGAATTTATTCGTCAGCACAAGGCGGTCACACTGCCAAGATTAGCTTTGGACAGATTGTTTATTTTTCGTTTTATTTAATCACAGTATTTTTTAATCAACAAAAGCTTCTTATAATTTATTTATTATTATTTTTTTCTTTTTTAAGTAATTAGAGGTAACATTTAGAAACTTTTGAATACAATTTTATTTGTTTTTCGTTTTAAAATTACGCCTTTAACTAATTTAATCTTTTATTTTTTACTAAAATTTTTTAAAAGTGCTTAAACTTCCAGGTAGGGTGTGGATGAATTGGTGCTAAACTAAATTGGGGACTAGGCGGTCTTCATATTATGGGGTTCCTGCCGCTAACTCCAGGTCCTGAATACCCACCCTCAGGTGCTGATAGACCGGAGTCGTTCTCCTTGGCCGTAAACATTATTATTTTTATTTATTTATTTTAAACTAACAATTTTTTTAAAATCGGGCCAACTCAGTGTGCGCAGTAAGACCGTGCCGCCGGGGTCATAATTTAGGACTTTTTCGATTTAACCCCCATTCTTGTTTTTGGGGATGAAGCTGTGTGTGTTTGTGTTTTTGCAATTGTTCGACTTGAAAAAAGTAAGTTTTCTGCAAAAGCTCCTATTTCGACCAGAGAAGTGGAAAATCAATTATTAATACAATCTCTTACTTCGCTACTTTCCGAAAAAAGCAGCCCCAAGATGGAGGATTGTGAAAGCGATGTCTCCCAGTTTATGCTGGACGATCTGCAGCTGGCGGCGGAGCTTGGAAAAACGCTGCTGGAGCGGAACAAGGAGCTGGAGACGCAGATCAAGGAGTACAAGTTCAAGGCGGACGAGCAGGAGCGCGAGATCGTGCACCTGCGGAAGCACATCAATGCCATGACCGAGGTCAACGACTCCCGGCTCAAAGTCTACGAGCAGCTAGAGGTGGGGATTCAGGACCTGGAGCGGGCCAACCAGCGGTTGAATGTGGAGAAAAGTCGCGATAAGAAGCAGATAAAGCTCCTGACCGCCAATGCCGAGGGCCTGGAGGCCCGCTGCGAGGAGCTGACCCAGCAGCTGAGCGATGCTCGACAATCTCTAAGCACGGAACGGCGAAAGGTCGATCGTTATCAGCAGGAACGGCATAATATGAAGGCCGCCGAGCCACCGATCTGCTTCAGCACCAATTCGCCCATAACAAGCGACCAGGAAATGGGTTTTCCCCAACTTCAAGCCACTTGCCTGGCAAATTCCGAAAACCTCTCGCTTTGTAATGCCAACCTGGCCCTGAGTCTGGCCGAAAAGAGTTCCCTGAAGACCGAAGACAGCGAGGAGCTGGTGAAACTGCTTAGTGAAATGGAGACAATTAAGCGGGACTTCCTTAGCGAGCAGCAGCGGTGCGGCGAACTAGAAGAGCAGCTGGTGGCCATCATCCAGGAGAACCAGTGCCTGCAGGGCCGCCTGGCCGATAACAGTGCCAACCAGGAAATGATGTCCATGCACGAGGAGCTCTCCCTTCTGGACGACGTTCAGCAGGGCCAAATGTGCAGCCGCTGCCTGCGAGACATCAACGAAAGCATCCACAATCTCGACGAGCAGTCATCCGTTGCCCCCACGGAGGAGATCTACGAGGACGACGAGCGAAGCATGCTTAGCGAAAGCACTTCCAAGTTCAGCCACAGTGCCATTGAAGATCGCTTCCGGAAGCCCGGCGACGATCTACCACTAAACGCCATCGAAAGCTCAAATCCGTATCGCGACCTAGTCGAGAAATATGAAGCTCTGCTGGAGGTGCAGCGGACTTCCGTCGCCTCGAAAAATCTAGCCGATGCCAAAGAGACAACTGACTTGAATCCTCCTCCGGCCCTGCAGCAGAAAGAGAAGGACATTGTCAGCAGCTCAAAGGAATCGGTGGTAACGCTTAACAATGCGCCCATTGAGTTCTCGGAGGCGGAGACCTCCTCGTCGGGCTTCTCCGATGGAACGGGAAACAAGTGCACCCAGACCGATGAGCGTCCCAGCTCCTTCCTTTGCTCAATCAGTAATGGCAACGATTGCAAATTTAGTATCTACGACGATGTAAGTCCCATTGAATCTCACTTCCGCAACCGTCCTGAGCACAGGGAGCTCTTCAAAGAGATCTTTGGAGTGCTGAAGAAGGCCGCCGACAACAATGAGAACGAGGAGAAGCTGGGAGTCGAGGCAAGTGCTGCAGCTGCTGCAGATATCTTAGATCCCCAGATTGCCATACCACCCTTGAAGGAGGAATCCCCCGAGGACTTTATAGACGACACCCAAAGCGTGGTCTCCTCGATCATGTCCAGCCAGTCCATAGCCATATCCGAGTGCGTGACGAAGCTGGAGCGCAAAACGGCCAAAAAGCACATACTATCCGTATCCAGCTCACTGAACACCGCCTCCAAGCAGGGTTCGGTCTGTGAGCCCATGAAGGAAGCCATGAAGCCCATTGAGGAGAATGGACGAGTGCTGACGCCCCTGAAGCGGGAGCCCCTCGAATACATAACCATAGCAGTTGGAATCAAGAAAAAGAATCGACGGAAGCACCGAAACCAGAGCTCATCCCGCGACCGTGTCGACTTGATTGATTCCCGTGATAATGTGACCCGGAACAGTCCTCTAGCCATCAGGCAGCAGCACCAGCACCAGCACCAAATGGGACAGGGCAGTGTCTCGGCGCCATTGAATAGAGACTTTGGACGCGGTATTAGCCGCAGGGGAAATGCTCCATCATCGTCGTCCGGGTTCTCCGGCAACTGGAACGGCTCGCCAATGGTGATTTACAACCAAAACATGAATACTCCTCGAACTTCGCGTGGCCGCAATACCGTGTCCCAGGATCTGCATAAGCTCAAGAAACTCGATTTATCCTATGCCGAGGTATTGCGACGCGCCGACCCCCCCTGTGATCATACTCCCTCGAAAACGCAGCATTCCCAGCGACAGCAGCAGAGCAATGGCTCTAACTCACGGAAGAACCGCCAGAGACGCCAATAAATCTATTTTTAGATAACTTAGTAATTATTTATACCCAAATCCGAATCCTTTTTTACCGGGCATTTAAATCCTTTTATTTTTATGTGTCATGATAACTCTAGTCCGTTTCGAACGCATATAGACAGTTAAATTGCCTGTAATCGTAATCTCTATCTCTATAATCCGGGAATAGTTCGCTCGCTTGCTGTTACAATTGTCTCATGTTTTCTCGTAGATTCTCGTAAATTGTGAATAAATAACGAGCGGGCTAAGCTTGCAACAGACGATACCAACTTAAATTTATATAAATCAGCATGACTAAACTAAATATTGTATCCTAACTAGTAAGTCTTTTATTTTCGTAGTACTGTTTTGTGTATTTATTAAGATCTCTCTATAGTTTACAAATTAATAAAATTTCAACCAATAAGCGCCGATGTAGTAACATTATTTTTCCCTTGCAGATTGCGAAGGCACCCAACTTTTTCCCGTTTTCAAGTTAGTTGCTGTTCAAGATTGGTTTTTTTCTTGGAAAATAACACATAAAAAAACTCTACAAAATAACCTCAGACTGTTCGTCTAAAACAAGATTCCAGTCTCCCTAAAAAAGCTTCAGGTGTATCTCTTAGATTCCCAGAATTATTCATTCATGCAATTAAAAATGAAACGGCCAGAAAGTCACGTTTTGATTTCCTTTTATAACTCCGATTAGATTAAATCCGGCAATCACTGTGAGTGATAAACAATACAAATTAACAAATAGTATATACAGTCAGAAGATGCAAATAATACGCAATTCACGCTACTTGGTGCCGTCCAGCTTCGTCAGGCCGTCGGCGTACTGAAACTCCGGGCTGTTCTCGTACTCGCACATGTCCAAGGCGATGACGCAGCTCTCCTTGACCACGCGCTTGTCGTCCTCCGCATATCGATTCAAGATCTGTATGCAATCATCGGTGGCAATGGCGCCCAGGGCCTCGGCACACTCATGACGCACCATCTCGTTCTCCAGCCGATCCTCAAGATTCTCCTGTAGGTACGGAATACTGCAGGGTTCTTGAAGTTGTCCCAAAACAAAGGCCACCTCGTGACGGAATAGGGCGGACGAGTCCTTTAGTCCCTCGGCGATGGCCAGGACACTCTCCTCGGTGCGCAGGTTGCGAAGGCTGAACATGGCTCTATAACGATCGAACAGACTCTGTTTGGCATCCAAATAGATGGTCTTGAGTTCCGCCACGCTCTTAGCTCCCGCTGCCGGCGGCGACGGATCCACCGAGGCGTAGGGATTGTTGTCGTCCACCTTCTGGCCGCTCTGCAGCCAGCGGACTCGGTCCAGAGCAATGGCGCATGTCTCGGCCACCTCCACCACCGGATCCAGCTTGTACTCCTCCAGAATGGGGATCACATCGGGGTGACCGATAGCTCCCATGGCCTCCGCCGCCTCGTGTCGCACCATCGGCTCCTGGGTTGTGTCCTTCAGCACCTTGGTGAGTATTTCCAGCGCCTGGGCGTCCTGCATCTGGCCCAGACAATAGGCCAGTTCGTGTTTGAGCAGCGCTGAATCATCGTCGAAGGCTTTGCTAATAGCCTCGATGGCCGTTCCACCGCCGATGTTCTTCAGTGTGAACAGAGCTCGGAAGCGCTCCTTCAGGGGGCGATCCTTGTTGTTCAGGACTCCGCCGATGGCTTGGATTTGCTCCTGGGAGACCATTTTGTTAGTGTTTTCAAGAATTTCCGAATAAAGCCGCGTGGTAGAGCTGAGTTGCAGTGTTGCGAACTCGGCTATTTTCTGGCCAGATCTGTCTATTTTGCAATTTTGGCGTTTTAACCAAATAAATGTACTATTTTCTTTTTTAGCTAATTTTTTTACTAAGTAAAGCATGTGCCTACAATTAAGTTATTTTTAGACATTGTTGACCAAAAAGCAGCATATACCATGCAACCATCCAGGGTGACAGAATTGTGTACTTTAAATGCCTAACTTCTAAAGTGTTTTCCGGATTTCAGGTCTTGCGAACAGTGCATTTTATTCAGAATATGTATATTGCGGTAAATAGTTGTGCAAACTCATTGAAAATGCCAGATTACAAAAAAAAACTTTGTCATAAATAAATTAAGGGACCTCAAAAAATGCATAAAGGAATACTTAACAAGCAAAGGCATTTTGCACGCCTTGTGAGAAAAAAAGCTATGATTAATCTAGATGATTTAAATTCAATATGCTGATTGGGGTCACCAAATATAAACAAAAACAGAAAAGCATTCCGAACGATAATAAATAGTTATACCCATGATAAAGTTATAATTGTATCAAATTCAAATTTCAAATTCGGTCCCCTCCAGTCTGGCAACACGGCAAGAGCTGCCACAGCGGAAAAAATCCGAATGCGATACATCGCATCGCGCTCGGCCCGCTCTCGCTCTCTATTGTCAAAAAAAAACATCGATGTTTTTGCACCTCTAATACAGGAAGAGAGAGAGCAATTCATGTTGGGAGAGCCGCTCAATTACCGATTGGGTCATATTTTACATACCGATTCGGCACTCGACCCCAAAAGGTACATGTTCTACATACCGATACTCCTTTTCTACATACCGATTGGAAATTAGTTGTTAATCGTGGCACAGAACATCGATGGTTAAAAAACATCGATGTTTTAGAAAATTCGAAAAACATCGAAAAACATCGATGTTTTCATCGATGTTTTTGCAGCTCTAAAAGAAGCAGTTAGTTACGTTTACCAGCGCGGCTTCAAAAACGCAGAAAAAAGGTTTAAAGGGAACGTTTTAAGGAGATAAAACACCCGCATAATCTGCCCAAGAGCATCCCGCAGCACCGGTGATAAAGAGCAGGCGTCCAACTCGTGGCCATTGCTCGCAAACGGCATTTGTAAAAGTTGCGCGTTCACGGTATGCCCAGCGTGGCGTGTGTGTCGAGTTACCTGTAATTGTGTGTGTGCGATTGAGCCGAGCCAAAACTCGCTAGAAGAGTTTCGAATTTAGATATTGCGAAATAGCAGCGACTGTCAAAAAACTGAACAATGTCGGAGGCAACTGTGGCCCAAAAGCCGGAGGCGGTGCTGGACACCAGCGTGGAGGAGGAGCAGGACAAGAAAACACCCGTAAGTATTGCCGCCGCCGCGGCTCACACATGTGTATGTATTTGGGGACAATTAGCGCGGCGTAGCGATAACGCACACCAGGGCAGGCTTCGCCCGAATTATCTGCGGTGTTTTTCCTAAAGAACCCTGGGTGTGTGTGTGTGAATTTTCGTGCATTTCCAATTTCGCTTCATTGTCCATTTTCTATTTACGTTTTTTTTTCTTTTTTCAACGTTACATTTTGCCTACCCTCGTGTGCGCGCGCTTTTTCCTTGGTGTGTGCGCGTGTGTGTATACGTGTGGCCGCTGCTACTCGCTGAAGAGGGCAAGAAGAAGAGCCCGTTGTTGGTGGGCAGAGGGAAAGAGATAGGGAGAGCGGCAATCGGCGTTTCTCTTTTGGGCTCACGTTTTGCCGTTGCCGCGTCTCGTTTGTTTTTATTTTTGCTTGTTCCCTTTTCGACTTTTTGTTGTTTGCTGTACTTTGTCATACATAGAGAGAATCACAAACACTTGCATCCGCTGCCTGGCGGTTCGTTTGTGTATGTATGCGCTACGTTGCGCTCCAGATTCGGTTTTAATTTTTTAGCCGCCGATTTTTAGGTTTTCGAATAGGTTAGGCCTTAGCTCCCCACCCTTCCTGATCGCCGGTAGTTAGTACAGGCTTACTGGGGCCATTACTAAAACCATTTGGGTTCGCTTTAGCCGGTTGAACGGGCAATCAACGTGTGTGTGTGTACAGTGGTGTCACTTAGGAGCACTTGCACTCAAAAGTTACAGTGGTTGATCTTTACTTTGACTGTGTGAACATTTTTTAAAATATATGATATTTTGGAATATTTCTTATAAAGAAAGTACTAATAAAAATAATAGAACACCAAATATATTTTTTTTAAATAATAAATGAAAGGAATGCAGTTTCTGATAATTAAATTCTAATCGACATTACTTTAAAATATAAACGTAGCGTTTTTTCTAATCTCTGCCACTGATATCTTCCAAAGAAATGTATTTGTATTATCTGCACACCTCAATGCCTTGTCACTTGTACTCATCGAACACGTTTTTCCTGCCATTACAGAAACGGACACCCAAACGCCGCTCGTTTATTGAGCGGGCGCAGCGGGAAAGCGAGGAGCTGGTGCGGACTATGGGAGGTAGTTTGGAGCTCGAGGGCGGAAGGCGCACGCGATCCAGTACTCGCGGGACACCGACACGGGCCAGCGATACGCCGGTGACGCCGCCGCCCAGCAAGAAAGCACGCACATCGCCGGCTTCGGCCACCAAGGCGAGCGGCGGAGCTGGAAAGGGACGTGGGGCACGCAAGTTGGATGTGGGCGGTGAGGAGCCAGTCGAGCCAGAGCCGGAAAAGGTACAGACACCATCCAAGGGAAAGGTAAACAACAGCTCAACCATGACTTCAGCTATACCTTGACACTAACGAACAAACAATCTTTCAGACCCCCGCCAAGAAGAAGGAAGTGAAGAAGGCGGAGAAGCCGGCCAAGGAGGATGAAGTCGTCGAAGCTGAAGTTGAAGCTGAACCTGTGGCGAAAGCCGAGGAGGCGGAGGAGAAGGCTGAAGAGTCGAAGAAGACAGAAGCCAAGGCAGCTGAGAGTGCAGATCAACCAGATGCTGTGGCGGAACTGCCGGCTGTTGCAGAGGAGAAACAGAACCATGTTGATGAAGCCAAACAAAGCACAGATGATACCGAGAAGCCAGCCGAGGAGGTGGCAAAGCCTGAAGACCCACCGAAAGAGACTTCAGAAAACGGCGCCGTCTCAGAAACTCCTGCTGCTCCAGCCGCTGCTGCTGTCTCCGAAGATCCCGCTCCCGCCGCCATGGAGGTGGACGAGGTGGAAGAGCCGGTTGTTGAGACCACACCGGCTGCAGTTTCAGAACCCGCTCCAGTTGATCAGAAACCTGAGGAGAAGGCCGAACCTGTAGCAGTTGCGGAGGAGAAGATATCTGAACCTGCCAAGGAACCAACCCCGGAACCCATGGAGGTGGATGGCAGTTCAAAGAGCAGTTCGGACACGGCTCAAGTCGACACACCCGCAGCTGAGGCCGCCGCCCCAGAGCCAAAGCCTGCAGCAGAAGTTGCAGTTGAGGCTAAGGAATCAAGTACAATCGATGAGGTGGCTACAGAGGTCAAGGAAGCACCTGTTCCAGAAGTGCCGGCTGCCGAGGTTGCCACAAAGGAACCCGAAAGTACAGTGGTAGAGTCTACGAAGGAGGTCGAGGAGACCAGCATACCCAAGGAAACAGATAGCAGCGAGGTGCTCAAGGAGGATGTGAGTTCTACGGAGCCCAAGGAGGCAGAGAGCGCCACGCCTATTGCTTCTGAAGTTCCAGTCCCAGTCGTCGCCCCCGCCATTAACGATGTTGCCAAGCCCGTGGAAACTGAGAAGAACGTGGTACTGGCGGAGAGTCCTGTTAAGGAGGCGCAGGCCAAGGCCGAAATCAATGTTAATGGTGAGTACTGAGAAGAACAGGGGAAAAGATTTAATAAATTACCAGACCCTTTCTCAGGCGAGCCCAAAATCGTCAACAATTCCGCCGATGTGGCTGAGATTGCAGCGCCAAAGGTCTGTAACTAAGCAGATCCACCGATGGGCAACCACCAACAGCATGAAGGGGTTGCGGATGTGTACAAAAAGCATCTTCAGCTCGCCCGCCGAGTTGGTTCCTGGATGTCGCCAACTACAAAAGCAAACCTTTAAGAGTTCCCCCAAAAAATCGACACACACTTATGATTTTCTTTTTAATTGACTCTAAAATACCTTAAATTTGATGATAGTTTCGTGTCTTCCGTATTCGGTTGACGCGAGGGGACGCCATAGGCTGCAATCGATGCTGGACTTTCAATGTTGCACTCTGTGTGCGTCAACTAACTAGACAGACGAGCAGAAAAAGGAGTGTCCTTCCTAACCTAAACCACCCACCCACGCCCCACTTCCCCGAACTATGTACACAGACAGATTGTGGAATGCATCTTAATATAATATGTATGTGTATAATTAATCAAATTGGAATCAAACAAATGATACATTGACCCGAAATGTATGTAAAATAGATGTTTTTAAATTGTAAGACACATAATATCTCTAATTCTAAAAAAAGCATCCTTTTGGACAACCAACACTCAAAAATATAAGCAAACTATATAAAACGCAGAAAGATTTTAAACCATTGTAACGACGCAATACAAATGCTCTGCGCCAATTAAGATAACACGTCTCCATGCATTACCTTAATTAGTTTTTCAATAATTTTTTGTACTTCAAATTCAGTTTTGTTTGAAGCATTTGGAGTTCTTTTGAACGGATGAGAGGAGCGCGCTCATTGGAAGAAATTGTTGTGCTAGGTAAAGGTCTCCTCTTTCCTAAACTGAATTCGTAATTATACCTTACACGCTAGAGTAAAGAGAATTGTAAACTTTTTCAATGAAAAAATAAGGCGGAGCAAAACACAAATTCTAATAATATTAATAATAATAATATATGATAATGATATATAAATATACAGCAAAAGCGTAAATTAGTTTTGGAAGCCGTTGCAACTGAAATGATCAGTCAGACCGTTTTTGTATGTAGCTTTTCTTCTGTATAAGGCATCTTCATTTGAATATTCTTTTGTAAATAAATCTTTAAAAAATACAAGAGAAAAACCAAGTGTATTGTCGAGAGGGTAACTCCCATGTGTCAGCTCTTCTAATTTCGGAAAAACAAGGAAAATTCCTTGGTATATCGAGATTGCTCATTTATTAGGGTTACTTTTAAACATTGTTTCCTATCGATGATCTGTGATCCTGCTTGTAGGAGTCCATATTGTGCTGGCGCTTAGTCTATGATTATTTCCATGATTATTTCTATACTATTCTAGTGCTAATGTACAAATGTGATGATGTGGTTCTATTAGGCATTATTCTTCTCCTTGACTTCCTCCTCGTCGGGCAGTGGCGCCTTCAGAGGCAACTCTTCCAGCTCCAGAACAGGGCCTGGTTGGTTCAGTAACTTCCTCACGAAAGGCGAGTATAGCTTGGGATTTTGCTTCTCATCCTTGGCCGTGGGCCACACGTAGCTCATGGGAATGGCCCAGGCGAAGACGAGCAGGGCCCCTACCACCTTGTACCAGTAGAAGGAGATGTCGTAGATGGAGAAGTCCCGATCGCTGTCAAAGGCAGTGGTCATTGGCTTGGGGGCTTCCAGAGAAGGTATGGGAGTGGTGGACGAGTTCTGGTTGTTTCTGCGGATAAGGGAAGATCAATTAGTCAGGGAAAATATGTTTTTCACGAATTCATCACTTACATAGCATTCAGGATGACCTGGAACTGAGGGGCATTACACTTGTCCAAACCGTTCGGCAGGGGTTCGTACTTGATCAAGCCAGCCTTGAAGTTGAGCTGGCCATTGATGATGATCCACAGCATGCCCACCACACTGAAGGCGATGCCCGTGACCGCCACCTTGGCATTGCAGCGGGGCACGAACATTCCGAGGAGGAAGACGCCCACCACGGCGCCCGTATTGATGCCCGTTATCGTCCACATCGTCTGGATGATCGAGTTAAAGTTTTGCACCATAAAGCCGCCCAGGATGCAGTAGGCACCCATGACGACGATTGTCATTTTCATGATGCCATTGGCCTTGGCCTCCGTGTGGTTGATGCGCGGCTTGATGTAGTCAAAGTACACGACACCGGCGAAGGAGTTCAGACTGGCCGAGAGGGAACTTAGGGAGGCACTGAACACACAGGAGATGAAGACGCCGGGCATGCCCATCAGGTGGCCCATAATGTCCTGGATGAAGAACGGCATCAGTTTGTCCGGCTTGCTAACAAGCTAAAAATATGAGAGGTTTTAGGGGAGAATAAATGGGGTTTTTTAGAAGAGAATGTGAGCTGTATGAGTAACGTAATCTCGCAGCTAATTAAAATTTCTTAGCATAGCTTACCCCAGCCTGAATGGGATCGCAGCCGTAGTAGTAGGCAAACATGATGATGCCAGCGAAGCAGGTGAAGGACATGACAACCAGGAAGCCAACGCCAGCCATGATCAGACACCTGGTTTAAAAAACACTTTAATATTGAAGAAACTCAAAAGTAATAAAACTCACTTCTTGGCATGAGTATACGAGGGCATGGAGACAATCCTTTGCACGCAGCTCTGGTCTAGACCAATTTTACCTGTCCACATGAGGAGTCCACTGCATATGCCCCCCCAGAAGGTGATGCGCAGGCGAGGATCCAGACCAAAACTAAAGAAAAAAGTTTATAAATATATTAAATAAAATTTAGGTTAAACAACTCACTTAAAATCAAAGCGACCGCCCTCGGCAGCATTCTCCAGGACATTGCCCAAACCACCCGTGTTTGAGGTGCCCAAAAAGGCCACCAGAACGACAGAGATCAACATGACGCCTCCCTGCACCACATCGGTCCAAACTACTGCCTTGATCCCGCCCAGCATCGTGTAGAAGACGCAGATGGAGGAGACGACCGTGTTGATCAGATGGATATTGTAGCCGGTGACTGTAAATGAAAATGAATTTTAATTGCTTGCCTCTCTCTGGCCGTTAAAATCGATTTCCATTGTACCTTGGGAGAAGGCCAGAGCCGGGACAAACATGTAGACGGGCAGCATCAGGAATTGGTTCATGATGAACGTAATGGTGACCAGTTGGCGGGTGCGCTTGCTGAATCTCATCTCCAGGTACTAAGCAATTAGAGTTGGATAATAAATATTATTCTTAGATCGTCTCACGAGCTCTAATCTTTGTAATATAATTCTAAAAACGTAATTATTTTCTGGCACATGAGGATCGAGAGGGAAACACACTCACCTCGTAGCAATTGGAGACATTGTTCTCATAAAACACGGGCACTATGACGAATATGAGCACTGGAACCGCCAGAACCATGGCCCATACCACAAATATCATATTAAAGCCGAAGGAGTAGGTCTCCGCCGGCACAGACATCATGGCCACGCCGGAGAGCTGGCTGTAAAGGGATCAAGGAAGTCTTCATAAACTTGAAATAGAACACCCACGTTTTCCGGACAGAAAAAGAGGGGCTCGAACATGATTCTGATTAATTTCACAAGGTTTGCGCGATTGTTGCAAACTCATCTAAGCCCACGGGCAGCTTTATGGTTGTCATATACCTAGCTGGCATGCGCACTTCAGATAAGATAGATGGATAGACATAACATAATGGATGGACTGGATGAGATGAGTAAAGGCGCCCCGATATCGGTGGCTTTATCTTTACGATTGCCCCTGTGTCTGGTTGTATCTTTATACTGTGTGTGACGACATGGAAATTTATTGAAAAAGCGGGCGCGACACTCACCTGGAGACCAGGGAAATGGCCACGGGAAGGGTGGGCATCCGCTTGCCGCCCTGCAGGTACTCCTCGGTTGTGTTCTTGGCCTTTGAGAAGAATCCAAAGTACACGCCAATCCCTGCCGAGGCGCCCAGCATCACGGAGAAGACGATATAGTCCGTGATGCTGAACCGGAGATCCTCCAATGCGGCGGCTGATGTGGCAGCCGCTGTGCTGGCCAAAACGCTGGCTGTGCTTGCTGCCATTTTCGTTGAGTATCCTGAAGCCTGTATTCTGTATCCTGTTGAAGGAGCCTTAACGAGCTTTGCCTCTGGTTGATGCTGCCAGCGCACTTGCGGAGATCGACTTGGACACCCTTCTTAAGTAGCGGTGTTCAGTTGCCTGCCGCCACCCTTATCTTGTCACGATATCTGGCTAGGTGCGTCCCGTAATCGGAGCAGCCACATCGTAAATCAGGAGCGCACCTTATCCGCCTTACACAGAACTGGTCTTGTCCGGAATCGCCATCCGGAGATCGGAGATGATGGGGTGCCCTCATCCTCCTCTGTGTAAAATGCCAGCTCATTCATCAATACCGATCGAACGGACATTTCCCCATGGAGTCTAGCAGACGGAACATGTGCCATCGATGGAGACTCTTCTTTGGATTATCAGAAGTTGAACCCATTGGACCCTGGGTGTCTCTTTCCCCGACGTTGATAACGACGGATGCTGATGATGATGACGAAGATGAGGCGGTACGTGAACTTGATTCTTCAAGCGAAGGAGAGGTTGTCGTACGCATCTGCGAGTCTAATTATGATGCAAATTGAAGTCCGTCCTTCAGATGCCCTCCAAGGCGGCAAATATGGAAAGTTTCTGCTGAGATCTACGGAGGCTGTGGTGAAATAGGGATGGGCAAGGAATTTGATATTAATTTTCTTTGGTTATGTGCAGGTTTTTCGAAGATATTTTCTTATTTACTAATCATAGTTGGAGTTGAAGGAAAAACTATTATCTATAGAATTAACTACATTTACTAGAGCTTTATATTTTTACGTAAAATAGATAATAGATTAAATAATCCAATTAAATATATTGAATAAAAAAAGGATAGGTATTTTATATACAATTTAAATATATTTTCATTGTTTTTTTTTTTTTTTTGAGGATTACTTTTGTTTTCTGGCTTATTTATATAGCATATCTTATATATGCCGCATTCAAACTAAATAGAATAGATAGAAGAGTAAAATAAAAACGACATATGTATAAAGTATAAAGTAAGCGACTGGTCAAAACCAGATCTATCTGGATTTTTAAAATTTTGGGTTTGTGTAAATAATTGAACTTAAAATAGGTCAAAGGATAATAGGAGGAGAATGGATCAAACTAATAAATATTTTCTTTGCAACTCTAAACGTATTCGTTTCAGAAGTTAAGTCTCTAGAGCTATCAGGTTTTCTGATTTTTCGGATATTTATTTGATAATATAGATTATTGAATGTTAAATTCAATTGGTTCTGATATATAAAATTTCACAAAGAAATTTCCCTTTCTACCCGTTAAAAATAGAATTTCTTATTTCATTTCGTTTAATTTTTTATTTATTTAGTTTACTTAATCACCTTGTTCATATTTCTTTCTAAGCATATAATAAACTAGAATACTTAAGTAGATCAGTACTCGAGACCAGCTTCCTTCTTACTGCCCGGATCTAGGTTGGGTATATCCCTGACTCTGTCTCCTCGCAGCGGCGCCTCCTCCATTTCCTGTTCCGCAGGCGGAAGGGAAAGGAACTTCCGCACAAATGGAGAATACAGCTTGGGATTCTGCTTTTCGTTCTTATCCGGTCGCCAGACATAGCTCATGGGCACTGCCCACAGAAAGATAAGAGCGGTGCCCAGTACCTTGTACCAATAAAATGAGATGTCGTACAGGGAGAAGTCGCGGTTGCTGTCGAAGGCGGTGGTGACGGGTGCCCCGGAAGGAGGCCTCACTGTGACTGGTGTAAAGTCCGTCTTGTTGCTAGAACGGAGAAGGTATCCTTGGAATCTTGATCTAGAAGAGGGTTGCTCTACTCACATTGCATACGAAATCATGTGCAGACCGCGGGCCTCGCACTGATCCAGTGAGTTGGGCAGCACTTCGTACCGGATCAGGCCCAACTTGGAGTTCATCTGGGCGTTGGCAATCACCCAGACCATGGCAATCACACTGAAAATTATGCTGGACACCGCCGTCTTGGCATTGCAGCGGGGCACGAACATCCCGAGGAGAAAGACGCCCACCACGGCGCCCGTATTGATGCCCGTAATGGTGACCACAGTCTGCAGGATCGAGTTGAAGTTCTGCACCATGAAGCCGCCCAGGATGCAGTAGCCACCCATCACCACCACGATCAGCTTCATGGCCCAGTTGGCCCGCGCCTCAGTGTGCCGGATCCTGGGCTTTATGTAGTCGAAGTACACCACGCCAGCCAGGGAGTTCAGGGTGGCCGAAAGGGAGCTCAGGGCGGCACTGAACACGCAGGAGATGAACACACCGGGCATTCCGGCCAGATGACCCATGATGTCCTGCACAAAGAAGGGCATCATCTTGTCGGGCTTGCTGACCAGCTGTAAATGTTGCATAATTAAAAAATAATTTATAAGCCATATTAAGTAGAAACTTACACCAGCCAGCATGGGATCGCAGCCATAGTAGCGGGCAAACATAATAATTCCCGAGATAGTGTTGAAGAAACTGATGATCAGGAAACCCAAGCCAGCAATGATCAGGGATCTGGAACATAATAAATAAAATGAATTAATAAATAAATAATCTGGAATAGTAATTTTTTCAACCGATTTGCTTACTTTTTGGCATGAGAGTACGAAGGCAGGGAGACGATGCGCTGCACGCAACTTTGGTTCAAGCCAATATGACCCGTCCACATGAAGATCCCACCCATGGTGGCACTCCAGAAGGTCATGCGTATGCGGGGATCCAAGCGGAAGCTGTGGAGGAAATGTTTTAGCATAATGCCAAAAAGTGTTATAAACAAAACCCACTCAAAGTTGAAGCGACCTCCTTCAGAGGCATAATCGAGAACTGTGGAGAAACCGCCGGAACGAATTGTGCCCAGAACTCCCACGGCGACCACAGAGAGCAGCATGATGCCACCCTGGACGACATCTGTCCAAACCACAGCCTTGATACCACCCAGCATGGTGTAGAAGATGCAAATGGAGGAGACCATGACATTGATCAGATGGATATTTACACCAGTGACTGTGAGGGAGAGGATTCTAAGCACTTGCTGCAT
Source organism: Drosophila seguyi (assembly GCA_008042675.1). Lineage (NCBI taxonomy): Eukaryota > Metazoa > Arthropoda > Insecta > Diptera > Drosophilidae > Drosophila > Drosophila seguyi. Next base: position 71,963 of record VNJU01004254.1, read on the forward strand.
CTTCGTAGGGATGGAATGACATCCACTTACCCTGGGCAAAGGCCAGAGAGGGAATAAACATGTAAACGGGGAGCATCAGGAAGGAGTTCATTACAAAAGTGGCGGTCACCAGCTGCCGGGTGCGCTTATTAAACCTCATCTCCAAATACTGAAAATTAAAGAAAATCAATTTTAGTAATTAAATCATAAATTTAAAAACAACTCACCTCATAGCAGTTGGAGACATTATTCTCGTAAAAAACGGGCACAATAATGTAGATCAGGATGGGAATCACTACCAGCATGGCCAGCACTACGAAAATGTAGTTGAATCCATAGGTGTAGCTCTCCGCGGGAATGGACATGATGGCAATGCCAGACAGTTGACTAAAATAATTCAAAGAGAAATTAAAATAGGAATAATAAAATACTGTGTACTGAAAACTTTAATTTATAATCGATATCCAAACAGATTCTAGGAGTTCCTCGTTGTTACATAATCTTTACAATAATATTTGTGGCAAATCCGTGGTGGCTCTTGGAAGCACGTCTCCGGAGGCCAATTGACGCAAGCCGTTTTTATGGCCATCCATAAAGATAGTGCAGATCGTGACAGATTCGAGAGGAATCCGGCTGGGACCGCCAAAGACCACTAAACTCTCTCTCTCTCACCTGGCCACCAGAGATATGGCTATGGGCAGCGTCTGCATCTTCTTTCCGCCGCGCAGATACTCCTCCGTGGTGTTCTTGGCCTTGGAGAAGAATCCAAAGTACACGCCAATACCCGCCGAGGCACAGAGCATGACGACGAAGACGACGTAGTCAGTGGTACCGAATCTGAGGTCCTGCGAAGCGGCAGCCATTGTGCTGGCAGTGGACATCCTGACTGGGGATCCTTGGGGACTCTTGGATTATTGCAGAAAAGTATTTCTTGTTGGGACTTCTTCAACTGGTGGTTCACATGGCACGGATGCTGGTAGCAAACTTGCGGCACCCTGGCTTTGGTTTGTACTTAAATATCGCCTGCTGTCCTCCTTATCTGAACTTGATGCTGCTCTGCTCCCCCGTAAATCAGGCGGGGATTAGCGCTTCCTTATCAAGAGCCAGCAGGCGGCTCTTATATTGTGCTATTTGTGTTTGCCTGGCCTCTGGTTCTACCATCTTGGCCGGGGGCTAAGATATATGGGAGTTAGCTGAAACTTGAACTGGAGAATCGGATCGGAGCTTTGTTATTATAAACTTTGTCTAACTACGCTTTTATTTATAATAAAAGGAACTGAATCTTTGAATACTCTTTCTAAGCAAAGCTCTTAGATGGCTGAAAACTATAGCTGGAAGTTTTTACCAATTTTATAATGCTCTTAAACGTAAATAAAAGTAAACTGAAGAACATGTTATTACCCAAAAATTATACAATTAGAAAACTCCTTTAAGAAGATTTTAAATATTCTTTTGAAATGAAATTCACTTTAATACTTAGATAAATAAGAAATTCACTTTCCCACATAAATATAATAATTATAAATAATTAAAATATTAAATATTAAGTACGTCTAAAGGTAAAGCAAGACAATGTAAGGAAAGTGCTCATTATTTGCTAAACTAAGCTAATAAGTGATTTCATTTGTTGCTTACTTATCTGTAATTAAACACTCATTGTGTTTACTATACTATTTACTTTCCCATTATAATTGTAATAAGATTAATCTCTCGGTTTCAAACCTAATTTTAGAAACATAAAATGTGATTAGAGAGGCTTTCATTAAGTCCAGAACTAAACCTCCTTTATCCATGATGGCTTTTGGTATTAACTTGATTTATTGGCGCCTGGAGCGTGTGCCTCTCTCTTGGCCAGTATTTTAATTATTCACGCTGACTTTCTAGACAGTTTTGGAGAATCCCTCTATCCCCTACTTCTCTTTCTTCGACAGAAGAAAGTCATGCTGAAAGATTTGCATTATCATGACCAGAAGCAGCCATCACATGGTGTTTTCCTGTGAAAATATCTATTTACTCTTCGCGCCTCGTTCGGAACTTTCCATTTTCATTGTTTGTATTTGCACAATTTCAGATTTTTTGACAAAAGTAAATACTCGGGACTCCAGGTTACCTACCCCTTTGGTTTTATACGACCCTTTGACAGAGTGTGTAGGAAGCTTAACACCGTTGGCCCACCGATTACAGCTTAAATATTTGGCCAATGTCGGCGATAAGCACTTTTAGCGAGTTCTGCGATTTACGATCACTCTCAGTCTCGGGAGATCTCATTTGGCATGATGCTCTCCAGAGAACAATGTAGTTGTCGCCTATTTTTAGATACTGTCCTAGAGAAGATAGCACCTTTAATGTATCAAGGTGTGTAGACTTAATAGTTAATTAAGATATCAAGTTTCGTGGTGGGTTTCTCTCTACAAAGCGCCTTAAACTGTCTGGTCATCGGTCTGGCATTCGCTGGATTTAACTGCTCAGCCAAAATACAGTAAGACTTCTTTAAAAGTTAAATTAATTCAGATTTAAAAATAAAATTTCAACTGTTTCTGAATCCGACTAAATTATAGATGTTTTAAAGTTAGTTAAATCGCTTAACAAAGAGATTCAAATCGGTTAAACTCGATATAAATCAAATGATTTAATTTCAAAAATCTTTATTTTATTAAATTACACAAAAATCATATTAACAACACAGAACTTTAAATATTCTAAAATATTATCCTCTAGTTTCAAGATGTGATAGGGGTTCCTCTATCTTATAATATCTTTAAATCTCCGACTGATGCTTATGAAGCACAGCCTATGTCCCAGTCACAGACACATCACATCCCAATCCTCAGACCTTTTCTGGCTTCTCCAGCTTCAGTTCTAGAGGCTCCTCGCCTTGGGCCAGTTCGTAGCTGACGAAGGGCTGCACCACCGGCGAGAGCAGCTTGGGATCCAACTTGTAGTCCGATTTCGGCTTAAGGATGAAGCTCAGGGGTATGGCAACCAGCCAGGTGAGGATGAAGCCCACTACTACATACCAGTTGAAGGTAAGATCCAGAATGCTGAAACCCTCATCCTTGGCGGGGGCTTCCGTCGTAGAGCTGAGCAGCAGGGAGGCAGCTGTGCTGGACAGAGTTCCATTTAGAGTGGCAGCTGGACAACCCTCGGTGGTCTTGGGCAGCGTATCGTAATGGTTGCGCCCCCAACTGCAGATCACAATGGAGGCCATGACGGCTATGCTGACAAGCACTCCGCTCAAGGCAGCCTTGCCATGTGACCTCGGCACCAGCATTCCCAGCAGGAAAACGCCACAGGTGGAGCCAAAGCTAATGCCTCCGATCGAGTAGATCACCTGCAGGATCGAGTTGAACTTTTCCACCATCATGCCGCCAAAAATGCAGTAGATGCCCGAAAAAAGGACGAACAGCTTCATGATCACATTGGCCTTGTGCTCCGTGTGCCGGATGTGGGGCTTGATGTAGTCGAAGTAGACCACGCCGCCCAAGGAATTAATGCTGGCCGAGAGGGTGCTCAGGGCGGCACTGAACACGCAGGAAATGAAAACGCCCGGCATGCCCCAGAGATGTCCCACAGTGTCCTGGACAAAGTATGGCACCATCTTGTCCACTTTGGAGACGTGACCGGACTCAATAGGATCGCAGTCATGGAAGCGGGCGTACATCACGATGCCGGTGAAGCAGTTGAAGAACATAATTAGGATGAAGCCAAACCCAAAAAGCACAAGGGATCTGAGTGGGAGAAGGGTTAACTCCTATACAAAGCTGACAAAATAATATCTCACCTCCTGGCATGACCCAACGAGGGCAGCGACACTATTCTCTGCACGCAGCTCTGGTTCAGACCCACATAACCTGCCCACATCAACGTGGCCGAGCTGAAAATATTCCAGATTGTGGAGCGTGTGGTGGGATCAAAGTTGAAGCTGCAATGAGAGAGGGAATTAGTGACAGTCTGCGGGAAGAGTAACTGGTAACCCACTTGATGTCCAGGCGTCCGCCCTCGCCGGCAATGCGCAGGACCTCCGAAAGACCACCCACTCGATTGGCGCCCATCACCCCTACCAAAACCACAGAGACCACCATAATGGCGGCCTGGATGACATCCGTCCACACCACAGCCTTGATGCCGCCCTAGAATTGAGAGAAAAATCAAATAAATGCGTGTCTTATGTGAGTTTTATCTATTAATACTATAAAAGGTTCTTTATGGTTCATAGGATCCATCGAGATCCATTTTCCTTTAAAAAAAATACTCTTTTAAAAATTCTACGCTAAACTATAGGTCCGTGGCTGATTTATTTAAAAATATGATTTATTTTCTACTCACAAACATGGTGTAAAAGACGCAGATACCACACACCACAGTGTTGATGATGTGCACATTAAAGCCAGTCACTAAGGGAGATAAATATTTAAATTATACATTATATAACATTATATTATAAAGAGTAAGGACTCACCCTGGGCAAAGGCCAACGAAGGCAGGAAGATAAAGATAGGCAGCATGAAGAACATCGTCATTATGAAAATGGAAGTCTGCAGGACTCGCACCTTCCGCGAAAAGCGCATCTCCAAGTACTGAAAGTACACAGGACACAGGCTATAACTAAATGTTTCTCTCAAAAAACTCGACTCGAATTGATCACCTCGTAGCAGTTGGTGATGTTGTTGTTATAGAAAACCGGAATGACCACGTAATTGAGCAGCGGGACCACCACGACCATGCAAACCACATTGAAGAACCAATTTATTCCGTAGGCGTACATCTCAGCCGGTATCGTCATGATCGAAATGGCGGACAGCTGGCTGGCCACCAGGGAAATGGCAATGGGAATCGTCTTCATCCGCTTGCCACCCATCAGATACTCCTCGGTGGTGTCCTCACCTTTGGCGAAAAATCCGAAATAGACACCAATAGACGCCGAGATGCCCAGCATGAGGGCAAAGACCGCGTAATCCGTGGAGTTGAACACAAACTGAGAGTCCGGAACCACAGCGGAGGCCGCGGTGGCCAAAAGCGTGGCGTTCGTTAGGGACGACATTTTTCAGAATCCTCTCAAGGATTGGGGGAGTACACTTGGGTCGCTTCACTTCACTTTCCGGCACTTTCCAACTCCGGCGCGGCGGAGAAATCACGATTAAGCGCATCACGGCGACGAATTTTCCCTTATATAGCGTTCTGGTTCGAGACGTTCCCTTATCGCCGCAATTACCTGCTCTAAATATTATCTATCGACGGCGCTCTCACGCCGCCTGGACCTTATCTAGAAGACGGTGGGTATTATCAGCCAGGATCGTAAGACCCCACGTTCCCATCCGGCTATCTCGCCGCTCTCCGAAGTCCGGAGTTGGCTGACATTAGCCCAGATTATCGGTGGGCGGACGTCCATCTCATGCCATCTCATTCATTGTTTTCACTGTCATCTTACGGCTGCTGTTGACACTGATACCACCCACAAGGGTGCCGTTTCTCTTCCTTGGATGAGAACCTGCTGGTCATCGTCGTCTGATTGCCAGTCATCGTACGAGGGAGAGAATTTCACGTGAGGTTAACTCTCTTTGGGATTTTAACCCCAGACAAGGCCGCTCAACTAGAACTTATAGAGGTCCATAATGACCGTAAGTATTTTATGGATCTCCCATATCGCAGAGCGTCTTATAAGCGAGAGATATGTGTTTCCGAAAATAAAAGAGATATCTTGTAGTCTATGCAATAACCAAGAAGTTGGTCTTTGACAGATGCTACGGAAAGGCGTTGCTTATCAGGGGTTTACATCTGTAAATATTCATATAATTTTTATAGGATAGAGATTCCCGTATACTCCGTATATTGTCGGCAGGGGATGTTAAGCACTAGCTCGAAGCTTTAAGATTTCATCAGAGTAAGAAATATTTTAGTACTATATTTTTGAAGAAGATTTTGCTACTAAAAGCCTTGATTATTATACCCTTGCAGGGAATTATAATTTTAGTCAGAAGTTTGCAACGCAGTAAAGGAGACATTTCCGACCCTATAAAGTATATATTCTTGATCAGCATCAACAGCCGAGTCGATCTAGCCTTGCACATTTTTGAAAAAATGGATCACACCCTTTGGCTGAAAAATCTCTATGGTTTTTTTACCATAACTTGGCTAAAACTCAACTGATTTAAGTTTGATTTGGTTTTTTCTTCATGGTTTTTTAAGGAGAACTTTTCTGCATTCAAAACTCAATTACTAATTTTTTGTCAATTTTTTTTTTTTAATTTTGACGATGTAACCCCTTGCATATTTTTGAAAATATGGATCACACTTTTGGGCTGAAAAATCTGTATGGTTTTTTGAGCATAACTTGGCTAAAACTTAACCGATTTCAGTCTGGTTTGGTTTTTTCTTCATGGTTTTTCAAGGGGAACTTTTCTGCATTCAAAACTCAATATCTAATTTTCAAGCCACAATTATTTTATATCTGTACCCGCGAAAGCGAAAAAATCCGATCATTTTTCTCCTTTTTCTACATACTGCAAGCCATGCCGAAGTTTGCTTCCTTCCTTGTTTTACTATAATTTCAGTCAAAGCTTCATCTGTAAAATGGTGATAGATGATGGTGACTCGCTCCTAAATCAAGTTAAATTGAGCTAAAACGATGATACAACGATTTGTTTGTCTAGAGACAAAACATAATATTATATTCAAACAAAATTGTAAGAATTATCTTAATGTACACTATATAAGCAAATTTGAATAACAAAAACTATAATCTACCTGCAATGTTCCACTCTAGATTGCTTTCTATCTTCTACATACAAGTATAAAGTGTATATAGTACATGCTAATTTATTATTACAAAATGCCTAGATAATCTCCGGCTCCCCATGAATAATTGAATAGATAAGATGCTTTTTTTAGCATCTGCAAATATTGTGGTGGCGGCTGCTGCGATGCCGTAATCGATGGATGCCAAGAGTCTCTTTGCGGTGCATCATTTTGGATGCACTGCCTTATGTGGATGGGGATGGGGATGGGGACACCTCAGCACGCACTCAATTGGGCAATGTTAATGATGCCGAATGTTGGTTAAGTGGCTGCAGCTTCAGCTTCAGCTTCAGCTTCAGCTTCAGCTTCAGCTTCAGCTTCAGCTTGAGCTCCGACTCCAGCCTCCACTTCAACTCTAAACTCGCAGTGGCTGTAAAAGTTGATGTCCATCGACGACCAACATCATCCCCGCAACCATCTGCATTTTTGGCCCAGAGCCTCGACTGCATCTGTCGCAATCTTGGCGTAATGAGGCGCCCCTGCGGCCCCATCTGCCGGCCACATAAACTATCCAGCATCCACCAGCCAGCATCCCCATCTTCATCTTCATCTCAAACTTCCATTTCGAGCACTTGCACGACAGCCATTGATGATGAGAGTATGCCGCGTGCACTGTTAGAAATTTAAGAGGAAATATCAAATAATATGAAACTATGTTTTGTAACGGAAAAATCCGTACTACATTCTTCGAGCAACATTTTCTTGTGCTTTTCGCCATGGTAGATATTATATTGGTACCCGATAAATTAGAGGATATGTCAATTATTTTAACACACAAACCTTAGCACATTTCTTACTTGTTTATATATATTATTAATATTATTCCACCCACTTTAATTTAAGGAAATCTAATCAATTCATGAGGTATTTTCCAGAGTGTAGGAGTAGGGGTTACAGCTACCTCGGGCCATAATCGAGCCAAAAAGTGAAAGGATTTTTTGAAGATGCCTGACTTGGTATTTAAAGTAACGAATATTTAAAAAAAAACTCACATAAGGCCAGTGACAATTCGATTTATGGAGAGCTTTGAACTCGTTTAATTGGAATTGGTCTATGCGAGTGGTAAGTCTGGCCTGGATTGAAATTGTCATTAAGAGATCATCCAAGTGCTAAGAGCCATTAAAAATGCGGTCAGTTGATTTTCAGCCGCAAATCATTACAAAAATATATAAAAAATTAAATATAGCGCGAGATCCGAATAAAAAGACTTGGTATCATTTAACGGTGACAAAATTTACTATTTTTTTTATTGTTTTCATATTTTTTTTTGTTGTTTCTTTGTTTGTTTCATATAAAATAAAAACACTTACGAGCTAATAATGCGTTATAACACTGTCTGGGGTGTTCTGTTGTGTGTTTTTCCATCTTGGTGTTTTGTTTTTGTGTGGCTTTTTCAGTTTTCGTGTTCGTTTTTTTTTCAGTGTGAAAGAACTATGTACAAAGGTGTTACAAAACGTGATAAAAAGTCCAAGACAAAGCCCCGAATGTCCTCGCATTGAAAGGGCTACGAGCCGAGAGATTCGAGATTAAGTTTGGAGTTTTTGAGCTGGAAACTTGGGGGAGTCGGGATCTTTCGGGGGAACTGAGAGTAACAGTCGCTGAGTGTTTGGGATGGGAAGATTTTGTTGGTTTTTTTCAGGGGGAAGAGAAGCGATCACTGGGCGATCGCTCCAGGATACCCAAATCTTTATAGTGTCTTCTTGGTCGGGTTACATGTCTTCGTCCATTCCGTCGGCAGTTCATTTTTGGCAGTGAAGTGATGAGACCTTTTAGAGTGTGGCGGGTATCTTAGAAGGGCGCTCCGTAGCTGCCGCTGGGCCTCGACGGTGCTCCATAGGAGCCGGACGGGGCACTGGGGTATCCGCCGCCGGTGCCACCCTGCTGGGAGCTCTGCTGGGCGAACTGGGCCACTTGGATGGCCTGGCGCACGCCCTCCAGATCAATGCCCACGACACGGCCGCCGCCGCCTCCGATGCCGGGAGCTCCGTAGCTAGTGGACGGTGGTCCGTAGCTGGAAGAGGGACCACTGGGGTAGCCGCCGCCGCCACCGCCACCACCGCCGCCGCCGCCGCCTCCCTGCTTGCTCTCCTCGTTGAGCAGGATCTGACGCACCTGCTCCAACAGCTGGGGGTCCACGTTCTGGCCCTCTGAGGTCTGGAAGCCACCGCTCACCGCCTGGTAGCCGCCACCACCGCCGCCGCCGCCGAAGGAGGAGCCGCCTCCAAACGAGGAGCCACCTCCGAAGCCGCCTCCGAATCCGCCACCACCACCACCACCCCCTCCTCGGGGATAGTTATAGCCGGATGGCGGCTCCGCTGCAGCCAGGGCGGCCAGAGCGAACACTAAGAACTGGAAGAGGCGAGATGAGAGGGTTAATTATTAGTTAATTTATTTATAACAACAAGCTAAACTTGTATAAACTTTTAAAAGCTAAACTACACCTAATATTACTTATATTTACTTTGTTTTTACTGCCAGAAATTCTGGATACTTTGTCTTTGCTTGAATGCATTTGTTTGAAGATTAACTTTTTCCAAAATAAATTTGGAATTTATTTAGTAAGTTTTTTTTTATACTTCCATCATTATTTCATCAGTTTTTGGACTCTTTAGCTAAACAGATCTAAGCTTCAGCTAACTAGGCATATATTTTATTATAAAATATAATTTGAAATATGAGTTTAAGATGAAAGATTGTGTTTTTTTTTTAAATATTTTCTTTGTCTTTTTTAAGTTTTCAGTCACTTTAAATATTTAAAAACTCTGCGGTTTTGTCGTTCCTTCATCAACCTCAAAGGCACTATATCTTTAAATGATATATTAATATATTGAAGATTTCTTTCTCCTTCTAAAGGCACTTAAGACCTAGAGGAGATGGCTACTCATTCTCCTCAAGAAGCTCTGTCCAAATCTTCGATATCCAAAAGAGTCCGTTATCCGTTTCGATTGATCTGTTGATGTCAGGATCATGATCCTACTTACCACTGAGAAGGAGTTCATAGCGACGATTTGGGTGTGTGTGTGTTGAGTTTTGGGGGGAAAAGTCGAGTAGAGTAGAGTGGAGTAAGTGAATTTGGTTGCTTTCGAGTGGGGAACCAGCGACTGAATGCATCTCCGTGGCCAGCAGAGCCACTCTTTATACCCGGCTGCAGGGTCTTCGGGCCCATTCGGCGGCCAAACATCATTATGGCCAAGCTTCGTTGCCAACTTGTTTTGTCTTTTTGTTTTTTGCTTTTTTGTCTTTTGGCTGTTACTACTGACTGCCGTGGCGCTTCTCACAATAAAACAAAATTTCCAAATGGAAAACTGAAAAACTGAAAAAAAGAAAATACAAATAAAATGTCGCTAACGATTTTGGTATTTGGGATTTTCCTTCGGCACTTTCCTTCGATTCGGCGGCCTGGGACCAGGAAGTGACTTCGCCAAAGATGTTGTTTGGACAGGACGATCATGGTTTGCCAAAAATAATCCAACGAATATATGTAGATGCATAGTTGGCCTTTAGGGACGGTTCCTTGGCATGACGAAACGGCTTTTCGCTTTTCGCATTTCGCATTTCCCGTTGCCCAATCGACAGTTGCAGTCTTCGCTTTTCCCCATTTTCAATTGTGCGCGGGTAAGTCTCAGTCTCGGTATCAGACTCGTCACATGGCCACGAAGCTATTACGAAATGTGGCTGGGAAAAACAAAGAAAAAGGGAAAAACTGGAGGGACTCCGAACTAGAGCAGTAGAGCAGAGGGCGTATAATTAGGGTTTCCCAAGGAGCCGAATTAAATCCGAATTTGCATTTGCAGATGAGTGAAGCAACTTGCAAGAAGACCCAAAAAAAAATGCGATTAACACTTGATCACCCAACAATAAAAAGCTAAGTATAAAACTTTAAAAAGTTAGAAGCACAAGACAGATCTATATTCTAAGATATGTGGAAATTTTTACAAATTTATGGAGTAACTAACGGGTGGGCATTGCAGAATATATTGATTATGTGTTAACCCTTTAAATTTGTGATGATAAAATGTATAATAAATCCTATGTGATATTTTTTTAATATTATTATAATAATAATTTTTAAATTAAGTATTAGTTTTTTTGATAATTAAAAATCCCTCTATCTAGGTCCATATATCCCCACTAACTTATCTAAACCAAGGCAAAATGTGATAGAAAATGTTTAGAAAAATGTGTTTAACAGGTGGAGCAACTCATCTATGTATTTTACACTTCTTAATATTTCAAGTATAGTTTGCAAAAGCGCTCAATGGGTTAAACAGCCCATAAAATTCGAATTTTCGTTTCATTTCACGTTCGAGTCGAAGTTAAGACTCAGGTGAGTCACAGAGGGATTTGGCACTGCCCGCCTGCCTGTCGACGATTACGAAACCCATCTGTGACCTCGAAACCAGAAATCTTTGCCTCATTCTGGCAGAAAGTGAAAGAAGTCCAGTGCCTCCGCTCCGTGGAGGAGCTGCTGCTGCTGCTGCTGCCGCTGTGCCCATTATGTCATCTCAGCGAATGAGCACCTGTGCTGCCTCCGATGGCTGCTGTGGCAGAAGAAGGTGCGATTAAAACCGCACAATGAAAGGGAAGACGACCGCAATCGGCGGAAAATGAAACCGAAACTGACGCCGACTCCGACTCTGGCCGTAAATTGAAGTAAATGAGGTTTATTTACATCTCGACACCATACACTTTCGCGAAGTTGCCATCACGTTGCAGATCCAAAACCGGCAATGACTTTGGCCCCTTACAGAGAAAATATTTCACTAGAAATAATTTTCATAATATGGGATTTTATATAAAATTAATTGTATATATTAATGGGACCCAAATTAAATTGTTAAAAATGTAATAATTAATATAACAAGTTGGTGGTCTGCACAAGAAAATGTTGCTGGAAAAATGTAGCTAAGAATTTGTTGAGCAGCATATTAGTTTTCTTTTGTAGATCTAAAAATTCTTGAGATAGTAATTATGCATATATACATTTAGCTACTCTTTTCCGATGGTGTCGATATATTAAAATACAATATAAATTTTAAACTAAAAATGTATGTCTATATATTAAACTTTTCCTTCTGATATACACCTTTACCCTATTTTGAATATAAATTACAACCAAAAATTAAATTGGGAAATGTTATTACTAACACCTTTTATTTATTTTCTTAAAAATGCTTGTATTTGTTATTTTTTCTGAGTGGAGTAAGGGCGTCGTGGCTGCGGCTCTTCGGAAACCTTCACGCTCCAAAGTGAAGGACTTGGCCTGCGCTGCGTTGCGTCGCGTTGCGTGTCTCCCTGCGTTTGGGGCACGATCTCTGCAATTGGAGTTTTGGAGCTGGAGCTGGGGGGCAACAAAGAGATGAAAGTCAACACTTCACACTCGAAAGCAGCAGCAGCAGCAGCAACAGTAACGGCAACGGCAGCAGCTAACACTCAATGACAGTGCGCTAAATAAATCATTTTCGTGGCTCCGGAATTGTTTTGATCAGCTGTGGCTGTCGTTAATTTGGTTTATTGTGGTCCAACTTTCGTCTGACTCTGGCGAAGGTCTCTCACCTTATCCACCGATGGCGTAATGCACGTTTTCGCTTTTGGAGAGTGTAATTGGAGTACCGGGAAAAGGTCATACGACAGAGTTCCATAAGCCTGTGGAAACTCTCAATAAACGTATTAGCAATGTCTGATAATCTCTTGTAATGTAATCTTCTTTAAAGTCCCTTTGAGTAGAGATTATAGTACAACTTATGCATTGATTTCAATTTATATTGACAGTTAAACTAAGCCCTAATGATGCCTATTTCCTATCGAATCCTATTGATGTGTAGTAGCTCCTTGTTAATTCTATTGGCTAAAGTTAGAGCCCAATTTTATAGAGATAATCGTGGGAGTCGTACATTAACTGGCCCCGCTGGCCATGTTTATTTTTACTCGCGTTTTTGCAACTTTAATGAAGCGCTTTATTAGATGCCGTGGCCTATCTGAGCATATCCATCATTAACACGTCTGTCTGCCACTAGGTCAACTTTGGACAGTGATGGCTTTGGCTCTGGCTCTGGCTCTGGCTCTTGGCTGTCTCGCTTATTTTGCTATTTCTTTTTCTCAGTCTTTTCCGACACTCTTTTTCTGCCTGAAACTCATTATGCCCCTGTGTGTGCGTGCGTAATTGTTATGACACTATAATTGGGCCAGCAATAGCAAAACGAACAGCCTGCTCCGAAATAGAAATAAAAATAAAAACCAAAATAAAATCCCCCTCCAAGAAAAAGAGAAACAAAAACACAAAGTAGATAAATAAAATAAAATAAAAAGCCTGCCAAAGGGAAGACGCGCGTAAATTTTTTAAATCGAAATTCGCAAAGTCTGGCTTACTGCTATCGAGATCTCATTCAAGGCGTTCGTTTTGTATTTTGCAATGCCCGAAGAGGGGCCAACGCCCCCGCCCTAAAAACCAATTGAGATTGCATTCAACTGTTTGGGAATTTCAATTTTGATTTATTTTGTAAATACGCATGCTTGTTGGCCAGTTCTTCAAGCTACAATACAGTTTAAAATGTTGTGTTATTTAAGTAAAAGCTTCATTTATTCTAATAAAGATACCTTTAAGATTATGTTGTGATAAGTTAATTGACTTTAAAGCTGATCAGACAGCTTGAACATGATTGCTTTATACCATAAATATATCCATACCCTAAGGTTGGCTCAAAACCCTTAAAAATTAATTAACTTTTTGTATACAACTAATACTTTAATCAAAAAACAACACCTGCGGTAACTAGCCATTTCATTTATATTAACAATGATTGTGGTTTCTCATTAAAAAAAAAAACATCCCCCGGGCTAGTGGCTATCATGGCGTATACGCAACATTAGCAACCTTCTTCTTTTTCGGAGACCTCCTCTCAGGTGCATCATGCTAATCGACGCGGAATGCTCACATCATGATTGATGATAAAGAGGGGGCAATTTTTCACAGCCCCAGACGAGGCTAGGCTAGTAGCTGTGACAAAAAGCTGATTATTCCGGGCCTATTGATGACAGAGGGAGAATGCCACAAAGTAGTAATAATTGCCGCCGCTCCGCTGATGAAGATGAGTCCGCTGAAATGTCTGCTGCCCTGGGTGCACAGGCTCGGCCAGGTCGGTGGCTCATTCTCTGCACATCATCTTTATGCCTCTGTCCCCGAGCTCAGTCTTGGAGCGGCAGGTTACATAAGGCGCCAACGCAGAAGAGCCTACAAACCATCGAGCCACCAAGCTGCTAGGGGGCAGCAGTAGCAAAAGGTAGTAATAGTACAGTTTAAAAAAATTATAGAAACTGTGAGGTTTTCGTAGATAAAATCGAAAATTTTGAAGACATAATATAAATTAAAAATGTCAATTTTCAGATACAATTTTATAAAATAAAATTGATCTTCATTTAATCAAGATAAAAAGATCTTATGATCATAATTTTCCAGAGAGTTTTTTTTTTTTATATATGTAAAGTAAGTCTCGTTCAACATTTAACATATAAAACCTTCCAAAATTATATTTAACCCAATTCTATAGAATCTTTTGTTTGTATTAATTGTTTAATTTCTATGACCATACAAATTATTTCCTCCGTGTGTACATGGTGTCTCCAGAGCACTCGCACCAGTAATAGCCAAACAACAACCTCATCCACCCGAGCCGGGCTTGATGATCATCAATGATGCCTCTCCACCTCCGATGAACCGCCTGGCCAAGCCTCTGACGCCTCTGTCGCTTCCTCGAAGCCGACAAAAACGGGTTTTCGGCGTGCGAGTGCGACAAGGTAGGTGCTCCTAGCTTTATGTAAGTCAAACCAACGGAGCTAGGAGTTGGGAGCTGGGAGCATGCAGTGGGCAGATGAACCGAGAAAAATGGGCAGCAGCAGCAGCGGCGGCGGTAGAAATATAAGACAGACACACTCATGGAAAAACTAGCGATGAATGGGAAATTGCTGCGACACGTTTTCGCCAAGAGTCTGCCGGGGATCTGTGACCGACGACCGGTCTGGCCTGGGGATGCCTGTGGAGGTCTGCTGGTCTTTGGTGTCGATGTCTGTGTCCAAGATTGTTTTCCGCAAACAAAAAAAAGACACATCCATGCCGGCCATTCGGCCATTCTGCCGGCCAACTTTAGCCTTTGGGTGCTAACCATTCGGCGGGCTTATGCAAACGAGCTGGGCTGCATCCTCAGCTGCTCCATGGAGGCCTTGTGCAACATACCAGATCCACTCGCCATGTGGTGGATCCATTCTCGAGCCCGGGGGCCGAAAGTAAAAGTTCGCACTGCCAATAATCGCAGCAGATCGAAAACGGAGCCGTGCCGAGCCGCAGCCAGCTCATTTGGGCACCTTAATTATGCCACGATTTGGCACGGCCAACACTCATCTGCTTTCTGGCCATGGCGATGCCCCCTTGTGTGCCTCATTTTGTTACCATATTTTTCTTGATTTTTGTCTTATTTTTCCTTTGCCAAACGCGTAAAGTGGCAAAGCACAAAAATATATAAATGGTTTTACGAGGAGGTCTAAATGAGTTAATTAGGTTTGGTGTTTTTGTGGAGAGGTCTTAACCAACACGAGTTGGCCATGGCAAAGCCAATGAAGACGGTCTGGGGGAGGAGGGGTACTGGTAAGGAGGATCGCGTATGTAGGTGTTCCGACACGAGTTTAAAAGACGAACTCATGTTGTCTGAGTTTGAACCTGAAAAGGTCTCGTGAAATTAATTTGCCTCAGTTTTGTTTTCCTTATTTTGTAATAAGTGTTTAGTGTGTCATCATTATTTCCAAGCTTATTTGTCGTATCATTATATTTGCCGATTAAGTTGACATAAACTATAAAGTCCTGATACAAGTAGGAGCCTTTTTGGAGGAGCTGACTTGAAGAAACTTTTCCCAGAAACGAAAGAGTTTCCCAGATGTTGCGCCCGGGAATATTCGCGTTCGCCTTTTGTATTCATGTGATGTATTTAATTAAAAAAAAAAACAGAAACAAAAAGGATTTAGTTTTGTAATGCCAAATTTGCATTTGAATAATGGGATTAAATTCAACTGGGAAGCAAATTAATGCTAATTAAAAAAATTCTGTTAACTATATTCCACCAATAAATTCATATTTTTATGCTTTATAATATTGATAATTTTAATAAATAATATTGTTAGAAAAATACTTTGGAAGAGAATGCAAATAAATAACTACAAGAAATGAAGCTACCTTAGGGGACCCAAAGTTTGTATACCCCAGCGGCATTTTAGCATTTTACAAATATTAAATTACTTAAATACCAACTAAACGTAAGTTTTTGGAAATTTAACCAAACGGATGCCCCATTATATGTTCTTAAATCCAGTTCTTAAATCTGCTTCTGTCACCGTCGTTCGGCATTAATTAAAGTAATTGTCCAATTCCCAAAATATTGTATATTGTATTTATCTATCAGATCAATAAGGACTGTATTTGCTCTTGAATTCGACTTTTACACGAATTATTGTTCAGTCGAGAACAGCCTGTTTTAATAAAATTTGTATTTCTTTACGCACCCCGCCCTGAAAATACTAAAGGTGTGCCTTTAAATAATATCCTAACGCCATGCAACTTTCTAGTATTTTTTAATCTAAACTGGATACCGCCCTTCGAAAAAGAACTCGCGCTTTATTTTTAATTAGGCTTTTTCGTTCAAGTCTCTTTAATGCAAATTAATGTAATTGCCCATTTCCCAATACATTGTATTTGCCTCTATAAAAAAAATTAGGACCGTATTTTGTACATTTTAAGATTTTTTCGGGGGATAGCCAAATTTACATCTGGCAGCCCTGAAGTGGTGCCCAATTGCGGTACGGTGGCAACCCTAGCTCGTAGGTAGCAGTGATGCAAGTTCGACCGAAAACATCGATGTCGATGGTCGTCGATGTTGGCAAAATATAACATCGATGCATCGCTTAACATCGGCATCAAGAAAAACA
>VNJU01004263.1:0-12814 GCA_008042675.1 Drosophila seguyi
GATCTTTTGCAGACTGGGATATCCTGAGTACCTACGAACTGATAACGGACGCCAATATATTAGCGAGGAGTTTTCTAACTACTGCAAAGCGTGCGGCATTAAACAAGTTAAAACCCCACCATATTGGCCGCAAGCAAACGGGGAAGTTGAAAACATGAACAGAGCCCTTGTGAAACGCCTAAAAATAGCATACGCAAATGGGAAAAACTACAAGGAGGAAATCCAAAAATTTGTTCTTATGTACAATGTAACCCCGCATGGAACAACAGGGGCGGCGCCGACAAAGCTTATGTTCAACAGAGTCATCCGTGACAAAATCCCAGGTATTGACGAAATCTGCGAGAAAACCTTAGACTCTGGGGAAAGAGACAAAGATATTATTGAAAAATATAAGGGAAAGCAGGCAGCCGACAAAAGGAGAGGTGCAAAGGAAGTCGATATAGAAGTAGGCGACAAAGTATTTTTAAAAAATGTTGTGTTTCCAAACAAACTTACATCTCAATTCGACAAGACGGAATTTACTGTGTTGAGGCGACAGAATAACATTGTGGAAATCGAAGGGGCTGGTAGAAAATTAACAAGAAATATTTCACATCTCAAGAAAGTTCCAGCTAGCCAGACGTGTCCACCCTCCTGCCCAACGCCTCAGTCAGATGCCAGCCTATCGGAACCAATACCTACTTCGCAGGACGCGGCCCTCCAGCTCACAGAAGGAAGTCTCGAGATTCAGCCACCCCTGCCGCCATTAAAACTAAAACTCGTTAACAAAGGAGGGATGTGGCGACCGGCATTGCCAACAACCAAGCGTCGGGAGAGCGGCGACGCGGAGTCATCGCCGGGAGTCTAAAACGATCGCCAAGCGTGAGAGGACGACTTACTCTGGTGCGAACAGTCGAACAGTTTGGATGTATAAACAGCAAAGAAAGAGATTCCAAATAAACCGAGTATTAACTAAACCCTTCCTGCGTTTACCTGGAACAAGCGGGTCATTACAATAATGTTTGCTAATCAAATACATGCGTGATTTTATCTGGCAACATGGCAACCCTGCCAGCCAATTTCGAATGGTTTGTGAAAAAACTAGCACCTAGAAATCGGTTTAGCGGAAATGAATTTTTTTTGAAATGAAAACACCAGTATTTTGTATGGCGCCCCTGATAGTAAAAATACAACGAAAATACAAGAATACCCTGCAGGCAGGTGAGGTGGAGAAAGATCTAGGTCTGGACTCCACCATTGATGCTGCCCAGGAGGACAGAGCAGCCCCACGGACGAACCCAGGACCCTGGTGGAAGCCAGCCCGAACGACCAGCAACTGGTCGTGGGTACAGACTCCACTGCACACCACTGCGTGTGGGGAAACCCCGACATAAACGACAGAGGTGCGTCACTTTTAAATTGTTTACAATCTCTTTACCAATGTATTGCAAACGTGGGATAGGAGCATACCTTCGTAGGTCCAACCTCTTTGAAAGTGCTAGAATTAACATTCGTAAGGGGGCAACGTACTATGGTACCAGGGTGGAGGTTTCTTAAGAGAGAATCCTTCTCAGACTATAAATACGTATAGTTCCAATACAAATTCGAACACTTTCCAAAACTAACCGTCTTTGGAAACCCCGGAATACCAACTGGGGAAAGTTCAAAAAGACTATCACGACAAGGCTAGCGACCTCTCCAGCCACAGTAAAATCCTCGAAAGACATTGAAAAGTCCCTAGAGACCTAGGAATTACTAGGCGCGTATCACTTATCATGCCCGATATCGGAGACAAGAAAGAGGACCAAGCCACCCTGGTGGAGTAGGGACCTCTCACTGCGCAGGATCACAAAGCTTGTGAAAGATTAAATAATCAATGACGAATACAAAGTCCTACTCAAGGACAAACTGGAAATACGAAAGGCGCAGATAAACTGGTGAATAGGAACTAAAAGCACTAACGCAAGCTCACAAGGACCTTGCAACTGGAGAAGAGCTTTTCCCAACAGATCTTACATCCACTAAAAGAATTTATTGGGCTGTAGACTCCTTTTTGGGGATAAAAGCACCAGGACTAGACGGAATATTCCCAGCCATGCTACAGGTGAGCAAAGAATTGGTCATCCTATGTCTTCACGTTATATTCGCAGCTTGCTTAAGCACGGCCTACATCTCTATCCAATGGAGGACCTCTCGGATTGTCTTCCTGCCAATCGCAGGGAAGTGAAGTTCGCTGAGCCCCAAGGATTACAGGTCGATTAGCCTGGCCTCTTTTTTACCCAAGACGTTTGAAAAGCTGCTGGACATATACATCAGAAACGATGTGGGAAGTTTACAACCAGCAGGGCTACACAAAAGGGAAATAAGAGGAGACGGCACTACACTCGTTAGTAGCCAACATTAATAGAGCCCTGCATAACAAAGAATATGCTCTCGGAGTGTTTGTGGATATATCCGGAGCATTTAACAACGTGACTACAGAGAGCTATAGTGGACCACTAGAAGCGGCCAACATTCCCCCGCCATCAGCTTGTGGATAAGAAATCTTCTAAGCTTTAGCTCTACGCCGCACGGCGGGGTCCTATCAACTCTCCTGTGGAATCTGGTGGTAGACGACCCGATCAAGAGATCCGAAATAAAAGCCCCAAAGGTCCCTCAGTTAAATAACACAGCCAGGCTGACCCCGAAAGCACAAGCCAAATATCTCGCATTGTACTAAACAAAAAGCTGGCATGGAAGCCCAATGTACTAGGGAGGGTAAAGAAGGCCAGCATAGCGCTATACGCATCCAAGAAGATGTTTAGCAGCACCTGGGGTATCTCACCTGCTCTAATGCACTGGGTCTATATATCGGTGGTGCGTCCTTCTCTGCTGTACGGAGCCTTAGTGTGTTAGCAACACACGAGCTAAAAGCAGATGGGGGAGAACTTACACAACCTGCAGAACATCAAAAATCATGTGCAAAGAGCGCAACGAAGAACTCAGTCACTACGTGCTGCATCTTTCAAGGAAATACTGCAGACTGTTAGTGTGAATTCCTAAAGGTCACAGCCTAGCTGCCGCACATGCATTCAAGCTTTGCATTACCGACAACGCCAAATGCCGGAAATGTGATGAATCCAAGGCTACCGAAACCTTGAAGCATCTCATTTATCTGGCATCGCTAAAGGATGCCTCCTGGAAGAAGCCAGGCGAACTACTTTCCTACCCGAAACATACCTCGATCCTTAGGAATTTCCAAAACCACGAAAGCACTCTTTAGGTCCACCCAAAATACCCGGACAACTTAGCCAATTTTTAACATATTTGTATAACATTTTAGATATAGCTATTTCGTAGTATTCTAGAATTTCGGTTATAAATTTATCCAAATCGGACAACTATATCATATAGCTGCCATAGGACCGATCTGAACATTTTGAGGAAAAAAATCGAACTAAGCCAATTTTCCACAAGTTTTCATAAAATTTGAGACATGGCCATTCTGTATTATTCCAGAATTTGGGTTTTAAATTTTATCGAAATCGAACCACTATATCATATAGCTGCCATTGGAATATACATATATCTGTTTGCCGCTGTTTCTTGCAACATTTTTCGCTAGGAACATTAATCGCTGGCAGGATTTTTCTTTATCAACAATTATTTGATGTCAGTACCAGCGAACGCGAAATTGTCAGAACATATTTTTTCTTCTTCTTCTACTTACTGAAAGGGTATTTAAACTTCAGCATGCCGAAGGTAGCTTCCATTCTTTTTCCTTATAATATACTTGAATTGCAATATAAGAGAATTCAAGGCGTTTTAAACTGAACTTTCGTCTTGTACGATCATTTCATGGCCATATTATCGAATATATTAAAAGAACACTTACAACTTAAAAATTTTAATTTTAAAAGCAATGAGGTCAGTAATGAGGTGAGTAATTGGTTACCTCGAAAACTAAAAAACAAGCGTAATGGCCCACGTTCCACTTAGTAGTGAATTTGACTTTCTCGCTTAATTGAGTAATTTTTACAAAATTTCCATTTGGTCCCATTTTTTTTAAATGACATTTTTATTAAATAAATAAATAAATAAATAGTCCTCTGCATTTCGAGGCTCCACTCTCCAGCATATCGGTATATCCTGAGAGGCGCGGTTTCCACTAAGGGGCTCATTTAGGATGCAGGGAACAATCTCAAGTGTATATATATATATATATAAGTCTAAAATATACATTTATGACTGGATTTATTTACACAAATATGGAGCAAAAATCGTATTTAAATGTTTCTGTTCGTCTGAACAGCACTGACGCATCTCGTTTGATTTTAAACAAACTGTCGGAATGAGGAGCTCGACTTGTTCCAAAAGAAATTTTTTCCAAAAAAAACAGCATCGTTGTCAACAATTTTAAGAACAATCACTTGTTTAATAACATCGATCAACCACTGTATTCACCGGATTTTTCCTAATGCGAATATTTTTCCCAGAGTAGATTAAACAATCTTTAAAAAAAGCGAAGTTAAAATGTTTTCCTATTAATTTCCGGTTCCTTGCTATGCAATATGGTCCTCTCACTACTATATAACTCGAAACAGCCCGGATAGGACGACTACAAAATATAACTAAGCCAATTTTCCATATATTTTCATAAAATTTCAGACATGGCTATTAATTATTCTTGAATTTCGTATTTGTAATATTCTGAATTTTGGTTTTAATTTTATCAAAATCGGACGACTATAATCATATAGCTGCCATAAGGAATATATATATCAATTCATTTATTTTTAAAGAAATCACAGCTGTTTGGCTTTGTTGCTCTCAACATTTAGTTAATTCGCAATATTTTTCGCTCGCAACATTTGTCTTATGTCAGTACCCGAGAAAGCGAAGAAGTCAGAACATTTTTCTTCTTCTTAAACTTACTGCAAGGGTATTTAAACTTCGGAGTTAGCTTCCTTTCTTGTTAGTATTAATCTACGTCGTCTTCTACTTATTCCTGAGGGACTTCTATAGCAATAATAATAGCAGCATTACAATTTCAATATAAATATTTGGAGAAAGCGTTCTCTCTTTCAAGTGAACGGACTTAATAATTGTTAATTTTGAATAAAAAATAAAAATAATAAATAAATATAAATCTTCTATTTCTTGTTTAATAATGTTCCCGTTCACTTCGCGTACAAGCAGCTTTTCTGTATGGTGTATATAATTGTTAATATTTTCACAAATTAGTTGTGCTGCCAGTGATTACTTTTTTTTGCATTTCTATTTGTGCCTTTTCCGTTTAGCAGTTGTTTGCGCCGTCGCGACAGCTTACTCCCAAGCTCTCCCTTCTCTCGGAGCAGCTGCACTTTTGTTATCGTCTCCCAACGTAAACGTACAGTGGTAAGTCCCTATAATATCCGTTGTCTGAGTTGTTAAAACCTGCGAAAAAGTTATTGCCGCTACTGATCTTGCTGGCTGTGCGACAACATGGTACATGCAAAGTGCATTGGTGTTGTGGCTCGGACGGTGGACAATATAAGAAGAAACATCGGTTTACGATAATGCTATGAGGCCTGTCGCGAGGTGGAAAGAGAGATGATGTCGTTTATGCCGCAAGCCAAGGACAGTTTTATGGACGTATTAGCAAGTTTTCGTAAAACTCATGATATGTTCTTAGCGCCAGATAGTCAATTTAAAAGCCTTAAGCTATTAAATGAGTCTCCTAGGCGCCAAAAAACTGCAACTCGTCTGCAACATAGAGACGAATCCCTAAACCCCGCTGCGGGCTCCCAAGACTTCTGTGGTCGGGTAGCAAAAAAAGAAAACAATCAGTCTGTATGGCCTAAAGCCCTAATAGTAGTGCCACCAACGAAGAATATATTTGTTTCACGGCTTTCCCCTGATCAGATATTATTAAAACCGGTAGGATACAAATTAAGGTGGACATATTCAAATTTTCCTATGCTAGGGACATTTCATCTTTTAAAATAAATGTCCGAAACGAACTCTTTGACACAATATGTTCAACCAAATTCTGGCCTGAATACGTTGTCGTCAAAGAGTTCGAAGCTAAGAAAAAGAAACGGCGGCCTGTAGGAATAAGTCTTTCCACGCCCGACCAGACCACTGCGCCCTCTACGTCTTCCGCCCCAAAAAACTAACAAATCCCCTTTCTATTTCCTATCAGAATGCAAGAGGTTTACGTAGTAAGCTTCCCAAATTGTATTCTGATAGTCTCTCGTTTGCTTCCCAGGTTATTGCGTTTACAGAAACCTGGTTAAAGCCGGAGATTTTGAGCTCCGAAGTTTTTGGATCGGCCTATCAGACGTGGAGGTGGTGTCCTCATAGCGGCTGACTCCACTCTGTTGAATTCCTTTGCGTAAAGCTTTCAGTCAATGGTAGCTCTATTTTTATTACTTGTTCCTACATTCCTCCTATGTCGGAACTTCCTATTTTTTGAACCATCTTTCCAGAATTCAGATGGTTTCCAATCGACTTTCGGATAGGGGCCATTTAGTAGTTCTTGGTGATTTTAATACCCCGGGGCTATTTGGTCCTCAACCAATTGCACTTTTTACCACAACACAGCATGATTTTATTTCTGGCTGAAGTCAATCATTTACGAAATTCCCTAGAGCGCTTGCTTGATCTCTGTTTCGACTCAGACCCGGCAAGAGTTAGTTTAGCCAGGGCGGCGCCGCTAACGCTACCCGAAGATCCCTATCATCCTAATTCCGTGTGACAATCGACATTGGGTCATTTTTTTTTTTTTTTTTTTTGTGATTGCATTTATTTAGTAAGCTCCGGAGCTGCGGTTTGAGCGAATCGCGCTAACCTTGATGTCACGAGAAGGCAACTGGGCAAACTTCAGAGACTTGCCTGCACGTGCATCTCGGTGTTGCTCGGACTTCCACCACTGCACTTGTATATCAAGAACAGTGCTCGTAGATCCACCATGAGGATAACAGGGGCAAAACCAGCTGCCTCTGCTGCGACTGCAAACTGACCTGCTACTGGAATATCCGAAGGATGCTCAGTCGGTCAAGTTCAATTTTGAGAAACACTTTAGAACGGAACTTAGCAACAAGTCGGAGTGGACCTACATGTCTACCACCTACGATGCGAAACCACATGCTATTAGATGGTACTCTGACGGCTTACTCACAGAGGATGGGGTGCGGGTGCGGGGGTCTGCGGGCCTCGACTCAAAAATCATGAACCACTAGGGAAATTCGTCAGTATCTTTTAAGCGGAAGTACACGCGATTGAGAGATGTGCCTCGTTTAACATTGACCGGGGCTACAATCAGAGAGACATAGTCATTTTCTCAGATAGTCAGGCAGCAATCTAAGCACTCAGTGCTCATAAGATTGTTTCCAGACTAGTATGGCAATGTATAAGAACACTCAACGAGAGGGTGTGAACAATAAAGTAATTATATACAGGGTACTAGGGAATGCGGGGATCCCCGGCAATGAAGTGGCCGACATCATGGCTAGAAAGGGGGCGAGTACGCCTTTTTATGGTCCGGAGACCTTCTGTGGACTAGGCCTAGGAGTCAAAGTTGTGTTTGGATTCAGTAAACGTTGGCCTAGAGAATTCAATGATCCTTACGTAACAAAATCCCTATATATTTCTTTCTTGCGTTTGGAGCCCTCAGTATGGGGTTCACAGTAAACGCACTGAGTCGGTTCAAAAGAACTTTTTACTTTTGGCTTTACGCGGTTTAAACTGGGATGCAAACCAGAGGTTACCCTCCTATTCTAGTAGACTCCTCTTAATTAACTTAACATCATTATCTAACCGTAGAATCATGCTTGGCATTACCTTCACTTATAAACTTATCCACGGTGACGTTTAAAGTGCTGACTTGTTGTCTCAGCTTAACTTAACCGATCGGACAATTTTGAGGAAAAAATCTAACTTAGCCAATTTTCAACATATTTTCATAAAATTTAAGATTTGACCATTTTTTATTATTCCAGAATTTCGGTTTTAGTTTTGTTGCCGTTCGTCCGCAATTTTTCGCTAGCAACATTCTTTGCTGGCAACATTTTTTTCTTGCAACATTTATTTTATGCCAGTACCCGAGAAAGAGAAAAACTTAGAACATTTTTCTTCTTCTTATACTTACTGGAAGGATATTTAAACTTCGGCATGCCGATGTTAGCTTCCCTTCTTGTTTGTGTTTAATTTATAAACTCTTTTCAGAATTGATCTTGAACGTGGACCCGCCTTCAACATTGACGGCGAAAAAGGAAATCTCCTTACAATTTGTATGCCGAGCTTGTTATCTGTTAAAATTAATTTCAATGTATGTATATCAATACAAAATATTGCAATGTTCAATTTTAACGTAACATTTATTATTATTTTTTTTTTTTTTATTGATGGGTGGTAAGGGTACATCAGACCAAGGCATGATCAGCAGAGTATTTTCTGATGTATATTCCTTGGCTCTACTGGTGGTCGACTCGTAGGTGAATATCAATTTGATAGACACAACCCTCTCCTCGGAGAGGGTCCTCCGCGTGGTACCCCCTGGAAACTTTCTACGGTACGGCTCATGCGACCGGTAATTCCCTGTGAATCCCCCAACATACAGTTCCCATGAGTCCACTTCCCTACCGAGACTTGGGAGGCTAAGCCCCAAAATTTGTCGGAAATGGACGAAGAGGACGACAAGTCGCCCAACTCCACGCCGACGATCAACAATGCCGACAGTAGTCCAAATTAACTTGAAGCGCAGCTCGCACGCATCAGTTAATCTGTCGATCCTTCCAAGGGTAAAGGACATCGACATTGCGCTACTTCAGGAACCATGGACAAGGAACGAGCTAGTTTCTAGCCTGACACTACCCGGATACACGCAACTATACAATAACTCGACATGTGGACCAAGAGAATAGCACATCGGATCTAGCAGTAGCCAGATTTGTATTAGCAGATGGGACAGGAATGCTAATCACCTCTGCGTACATGGCTCATGACGAGCCGGCTCCGCCAGAACCGGTGGTTAAGCTGCTGCAACGGGCTGAAGACACGAAGGCAAACCTGGTGATCGGGTGCGACGCGAACGCGAGACACACGCTCTGGTACTTCGGAAAGAAATGATAGAGGTGAGTCACTTTTTGTTCATATTATATACCGTAGCGTTACAATATGTAACAAAGGGAGTACGCCAACCTTTATTTTTCCGAGCACGGAGACCTATCAAGGGTGGGAGGAGGTGCTAGATCTCACCTTACTCGTAGAACATAGCCAATATATGGTCGGGAATCGGAATGTGTCGCTGCAACATTCTTTTTCAGATCACAGGCACATATTCTTTGAGTTATCGGTGCCGATTAGTAAAGCGACACCGAGACGCAGGAGGATAAATATACAATACTTAGCAAAAGCCCTTGATAAAGAGGTAGAGGACCTAACGAACATATTAAATAATGCCTTCAATGAGACATGCAAGGTGTAATTTCCAAGGAAACAGTATCCACCGTGGTGGACTAAAGAGTCTCATAAAGAGACCACAAAAGTCCTTCAATACATGCTGTGTGTCCAAAGAGTGGGCACCATACAAAGAAGTACAAAAACAAATACAAAAAAGCAGTATACGAAGCCAAGAAAGAATCTTGGAAGAGCTACTGTGAGGCTTTAGAAGACATAAAGGATACGGCAAGGCTAAGTAAGATCCTTTTTAAAGGGCACACAAGCCCATCCCTAATTAACAAACCTGACAGTACGTGAACAACGTCAGTCGAAGAATCCCTAGAGGTGCTGGTAAACACGTACTTCCCAGGGAATGTGCTGGTCAACCTGGGAGACCAAGAACCGAACCGACTATTACGACAACTGGAGATATTATCACCATTGAAAAGATACAATGGGCGACTCCCTCGACAAATATAAAAGCCCGGGTCACGACAGTATTATTCCGGCGATGCTACAGGCAGTAAAGGAAAGCATCAGCAGGTGGCTTAAAGCCATCTATGAAGCAAGCATGAACTTGAGTCATATACCGCTTCTATGGAGGAAAGCCAAAGTAATATTTATACCAAAGCCTGGCAGGAGGGGTCATATCCTAGCAAAGGATTATAGACCAATCAACCTAACATCCTTCATCCTGAAGAAGAGGTCGAAAAGGTCGATCGACCGAGACAGCACTGCATGATGTGGTAAGTCACGTCGAGAAAACTCTTAACTACAAAGAATACACGATGGCCACCTTCTAGATAGATATAGAAGGTGCGTTCAATAACGTGAACGCCGAACCCATCCTTTGCTCCCTTAGCTCGATAGGTGTTGAGAGATGCATCAGAGAATGAAAAGGTGCTATGCTCACGAATAGGACGATAATGTCCAAACTGGGTGCACTTACCTCACGCGAGTAGTGAAGAGAGGCACACCCCAGGGCGGAGTTTTATCACTGCTACTCTGGCTAATAAACATGAACCACATACCGAAAGAACTTAACTGTGGTGGAGTACGGGCAGTAGCATACGCCGATGACGTAGTGCTACTAGTATCAGGTCCATTTCCCGACATCATAAGCAACATTATGTCGGGAGCTCTGGAAAGATTAAATAACTGGGCGAAATCCTGCGGACTACGGACTAACCCAAATAAGACGGAACTAATGTTATTCACAAGATCAAAGATCCCAAGCTATAACATGCCCCAAATAGATGGCATAGAACTAAAACTCTCAGATCAGGCGAAGTATTTAGGAGTTATACTGGACCAAAAGCTGTCATGGAAACGAAACATCGAGGAGAGTGCTAGGAAGACAGGAATCGCCTGCTACTTTTGTAGGAAGATATTTCGAAAAAAAACTGGGGACTACACCCAAAGACCATAATAGGGCTTTACACAGCAGTAGTTAGACCAATATTAACGTACGGGGCTCTAATATGGTGGTCGGCACTCACCAGAGCCTACAACATTACCGAACTAACGAGGATACAACTTTCGGCATGCGCAGGAGCGACGGGGGCTCTGCGCTCGTGCTCAGCGGCCGCCCTGAACGTAATCTTGGACTTTATGCCGATTGACCTATTCATCAAAGATACGGCGGCACAGAGTGCGGCAAGACTAAAAGCAAGCAATTGATGGAGGGATCGCCGCATAGGACACCACACTATCCTTGACAGGGTCACAGGGGTAATAGACAAAGACATGGACTAAATGCCAACCGAAATTATATTCGGTAACGACTATACGACCTCCTACCCGACGAGGGAGGAATGGACTAGAGGCAGAGTAACCGAACAGGACGAGGTATCACTCTACACCGATGGCTCCAATATGAGCTGTGGCGTGCGGGCTGGGATTTTCGCTGAGAACTGGGGGGTTGAATTGACTTTCAGTCTCCCAGCATCAGCGACGGTCTTTCAGGCCGAGGTACTTGCTGTATTGGGGGCAGCCAAATCAGCGAGGTCTTAGCAATACCAAAGTAAGGATTTACTCTGATAGCCAAGCGGCTATCAAAGCTCTTGCAGTAGTCAAGACAAGCTCACAGTTAGTGTCGGAGTGCAAGGGAGCCTTAAATGAGCTTGCTGAACACAACGACGTTAGAATAACCAGGGTGCCAGGGCACAACGACATACCAGAAAACTGAAAAGGCACACGAGCTAGCCCGCAAGGGCTCAGCCGATCGTAGCAACATTAAAATGACAGCAATATCACTGAACGCGGTACCGTTCAAGATCCATGATTATTTCAAAGGTTAGGCCACCAATGGTAAAGGATGAGTCAGAACTGAAGATCGAAGCTATGTTGGCCGAACTTCGACAATAAACGCACTAGACAACTGAAATCACATAGAAAGAAAGATATGAGTAGGATCACAGCAGTCTCCACCGGTCATTGGGCGATAGGAGCTGCAAAGAACCAGCACTCCTGGTCTGCCGGACGAGCACCTGCTCTGTCACTCTGTCCAGCTCTAAGCAACAGAGGAATGCGTAATTTCCGTGCCTTCCAGCTGAAATAGCTGGGGGATGTGGGGAAGCTCAAGATCGCAGCTGTCCTTGCTATCGTCAACGATTCAGGATGGTGCTAAATATGACTAGCCAGTACAAGAAAACGGAGGGTGTGGATCAAAACAGAGCAAAGCTCTAATTGGAGGCCCGGGAAAGAGCCTCACTACTTAAGCCAACCTACAATTTATTGATAGCTGTTAATAATGAAAAATGTTGTTATGCTAATCAAAAATGTGGAAATCATTAAGCAAAAATAACATTTTATAAATTTTTATTCTATTCTTGGACGTTGATGCACTACGATCAGTACCCTCAAGTGGCCCGTATGACACCAAGCACGTGCTTGTTCGTGTTAGGTGTTAGTAGGCGCGAAAGATGAACGTATAGAAAAGGAATTCGAGGAAGTAACTACTGGCGTGCTGCCAGATTGTTTGCTTGCATGCGTACTAAGTGGGTTAGTATTAACGTTTTTAGTTTAGGAAGGCTATCTACGTTTGAAATTATTATATACAAATCGTTATAATTTGCACATAAGACTCTAAAGGGTTCATGCAATTGAAAGGACGTTCTACAATGGCGCAGCACTAAGGGAATATAGGATCTAGTATTTCTACTCGGTACGTGAAAGTTAAGCTGACCCAACAAGTCAGCACTTTCCACGTCACCATGGATAAGGTTATAAATAAAGGTAATGCCAAGCATGGTTCTACGGTTTGATAAGGATGGTAAGTTAATAAGGAGGAGTCTACTAGAATAGGAAGGTAACCTCTGGTTTGCATCCCAGTTTAAGCCGCGTAAGGCGAAAAGTAAAAAGTTCTTTTGAACCGACTCAATGCGTTTACTGTGGACCCCATACTGAGGGCTCCAAACGCAAGATCCATATT